>WNWK01000281.1:320000-583391 GCA_009830355.1 Cherax destructor
TGCTTCAGTTAATAGTAAAGAAAAAACACTTTGCAAATCATCTTTTATTGAGATAATATATAGATGTGATGATTAAAGAACATGTGTAACACCTGAGTGTCTTTATTGACTAAGACGTGTGGCCAACCGTTAGCTTCATCAATCCAATACCGAGAATAAATAACGGAGATGGTGGACGACATGAAGAGGTACTTTTGAGGTGATCAGTCTCTCAGTCTTTATAGAAAGTGTTCAGTCTCTCATCCTTAATAAATCTGGCCGAAGATTTGGACCTGACTACCTCTGCTCCAACTTGGTCTGAAAGCACTATGGAGATTAGGGATATGACGTCTAAGCTGGCTAATTTCTCGTTCTTCTTGATGATGTTTACAATCCTATTAAGTCTCTTGGGTGTCAGAGGTGTTCGTTGCTAAATGGTGCCTAGTGATTTGGACATGTTGCTGGCGAGGGTGCCTGCGAAACTGTGCGAAGCGCTGCAAACACTAGATGTCATAGGCCTCATTGGAATGTTGAGTTGATGGGTTTTAGGTAAACTGCATGTTGGCCGATCTGGAACTGGGAAGAAGGAGAAGGTGGCAAAGCTTTCTACTCTGTTTCGATTTATAATCGTTATTTCGTTTGAGCAAAGTCATCCGAGTATCCAAAAGTACTGAAAACAAATCTTATCGAGATCTTTTCCAACAAACTGTAAGTAAATATGTCAAGAAATTATTTTCCAGAAAGTGCAATAACACTCCACTCTTTAATCAATGTGGAAGTAAGTTCCTCCACCTTATACAATTGTTAACCTACCGTTGACGATAATAATATAATTATCCTACAAAAAAATGCATGTCTGCGTCGTGGTAAAAAAAAATTATATAATCTTCCCATTGCTCAGGCCAATATTCACAGTGTGCCTTGCAAGCACAAGCTAACAGTGAATTAACAAACTGAAGCATCAGCACAGAGAAAGTTTCTTTCCTGTCCACGACACTCAGATTGCTCCTGCAGCCGATGGCGATGGCAGAATCGGATTGTAAAGCCTGTGTTATGGGGCGTCTCTCTGCGTGTCCAGATGGAGCACTCAAAGCAATTGACGTTCTCTATGATGCACAAATTCTTGGTTCTTGTATAAGTCCTTCCTTTATGTGTGTATATATGTGAACATATATACATCTATGTATATATATGTATATGTATATATATGTCGTGCCGAATAGGTAAAACTGGTCAATTAGCAAGAATTCGTTTAAAATTAAGTCATTTGTAAAATTTTCTCTTATATGTTTAAAGATATATTTTTTTCATTCATGTTAATGTAAAAATTAATAATTTTGTATCAAACGAACCTTAGAAAACCTATCTAACCTTATTAAAACAAGCGCAATTTAATGTAGCCTAATCCAATTAAATATATATTTAGATAAGTTTACAATAATTTAATAATAAACAAACACAATGAAATATATATTTTTCGTTAGGTTCAGAATGATTTTTGCGAAATTATTGCATATACTAATTTTCGCTTGCTTTATTCGGCAAGAAGAGCGTTGCTATTTAATCCAAAATT
This sequence comes from Cherax destructor, assembly GCA_009830355.1. Taxonomy (NCBI): domain Eukaryota; kingdom Metazoa; phylum Arthropoda; class Malacostraca; order Decapoda; family Parastacidae; genus Cherax; species Cherax destructor. The sequence goes on from WNWK01000281.1 coordinate 321,553, forward strand.
GCAAGTTTTACCTATTCGGCACGACATATATATGAATGGTGTTCATATTACAGGATTTTTTATTATTAAAAAATCACTGTGTATTCAAATTCTGTATATTAAATCACGTTCATCGAATTGTCCCAGAGCATTTCGACCCAAACAGAGCCCTCTTTTCTAGTGAAAGCTTTAAACATAGACAAATGGATTTAGACTAAAGATTTAATCTAGTTTTTTTTACGTATTCCCGGTATTATCCACATTTTTTTTTTTTTTTTGCTTCGTTGTACGGAAATTGTTTACCTATGCATCTTATTGTATTCGATTAACCAAAATTTCCAAACAGTTCGGTATTTTTAAAAATACGTGTATTAAGTATTTAGACCATTCAGTGTTTGCCTTGAAACAATAAATTCAATTCATCTAAAAGCGTTTCGTAAAATTTTCTTTTTGGGCTGGATATGATCATTGATGTTACGCCCCTTACAGATACTTCTTAGTCTGGATATCATCGTCGCTATTTACTCTTTTAATTTAGATATCTACCTCGTTGCTCAATGATAGCTTCTTCGCCGCTCGGATGTAGGTACCATCAAATTACTTCTTAATAATCTGAATATCGCATTCGTCACTTGATCCTGAGAACACTCTAGTTTGTAAATATCTTTGCTCAAATATAGCGCCCACAGGATGGGTATGGGGTGCATAATAAATATATTAAACTAACTCAAATATATTGACCAAAACTGTACACAGTAGTCTAGAATAGGACGAACCAGTGATATTCTATTGATCAGCCAAAAAAATACAAAATACTGTTGGCTTCTCTACCTTGATACACGGGTACCAATCAGGGTTACTTATTTATATAGTTCACCTGTTTATTCATTGATCAATATGACCAAAAAGTATTTGAGTATTCCAGATATATAAGTAAAAAAAACATTTGAAGTTCAGAAGTTCAGGCGTCTCAGAAGATCAAAGAGAAAATTAGTCGTGTATTGGCCTATCGTTATGCCTATGCAGACAATGAATCTCATTTTAGGCTATGGGTGCACTGTCTTAGCTTTACCCATACCCGGCTCTGTTTAAAAAGCAATGACTTCAACATATGGCTTTACCACTCTCAGTTTTCAGCCCAAGACATTGTGTAGTGGTACTGTGTCTCCCATGATTCCGAATGGTTGTTGTTGACAGTAATTTTTCACTGTGACATCGTCTTGTCAGCTAGACTACGTAATCTGGAAATCGGTTGACTAAAAGCTCTGTAGATATTAATCAAGAGTAATATGAGTGTAATCATTAAAAAAGTTACGTTTTTTTTTGCTGAACAGCTTTTCGTGCTTTTCTGTTAGCTATGAGAATTGTTCAATTGTCTCCTACTGAATTTTAGACATGGCTTTTATTTGTGAACGTGAGACATAGGATCAAGTATTCTGCTTGTCAACTGACCGTCAGAACACCAGGTACTTGAACACCTCGAATCTGTAAGTACTCACCCGCCTCCACAACTTGAACTAATGCTTATCCACCCATTTCAACATAGCCCACACATCACCTCTCACCTGCCTACCTATGATCCCTATGTATCTACGACTTGACATCTTGAATTCATTACTACTGACCCGTCTGCTTATTACACTTCTACTACTGATGGTGTCCATTTGCCTGCCACATAACACCTACTTAACATTTGCCTGCCACATAACACATACTTAACATTTGCCTGCTACATAACACCTACTTAAAATTTGCGTGCCACATAACACCTACTTAACATTTGCCTGCCACTTAACACCTAATTAACATTTGCCTGCCACTTAACACCTAATTAACATTTGCCTGCCACATAACACCTAATTAACATTTGCCTGCCACAAAACACCCACTTAACATTTGCATGTCACATAATACCTACTGTTTTTTTTTATATTTGCTTGCTACGTAACACCTGTTTTTTTTTTTTTTAGTATTTGACACTGCCATTCATCACTCACCTGACATTCATACGCCACTCACCTGACATTCATTCGTCACTCACCTGACACTCTCTTGTCAATCGCTCGACACTCACTTGTAACTCCTCTAGAAATAAAACGCGTCACTTTCCTGACACTCTCACTGGTCATTCACTTAGAATTGACAATTATCACCAAGTCAAATCCAGTGAAAAATAAACGCTCATATGGTCAACTCTTTTAAGCTACACAGAAAAAAAAATTATTCTGCCACTGTTGCTCCCCTTACAGAAATAGCGCCCTCTGTACAGTAAATTTTATAAAAAAAAAATACAATTATAAATCTTAAAGCAGGATAAAAACTAGTGCATTTAGAAAGAACAAGCATCCACTCAGTAGCCTTCAACGATGAGAAAGAAAATGCTGTGTAGAGCTTTGTCAAGGTTCACACAGAGAGGTTTTATTAAGACAACGTTTCGCTTTGTGGAGAGCTTTGTCAAGCTTTACGCAGAGAGAAACGTCGACCAAACGAAAGCTTGTACCCCCAACGTGTGCCTTTTCTTCATTACTGTCAGCATTATGCCATTTATATCTACTTTCACCAATGTTATCTGGCAAAGACTCGGGCCTCAGAGGAATACCTTTCCCGCAAATGAGAATCTTATATTATGTCTCTTTTCTGTGCCATCTGTGTAAGGGTTGGGATGAAAGCATTTAAGCCATAACATACACCGCTTGGCTACCTTATGACAGAAAATGATACCAGTAATTTCCAGGGTAGCCGTATAATAGGAAGGTTTGGAATTAGTTCAAGTGGTGGCGGCGGCAACAGCTGGTTTTGTATTGCCCACGTGGAAATTTTAATAAGCCTCTGCAGCAAGAGAAAGTGTGTGTGTGTGTGTGTGTGTGTGTGTGTGTGTGTGTGTGTGTGTGTGTGTGTGTGTGTGTGTGTGTGTGTTTTGTGTTGTGTTGTGTTTTGTGCGTGTGTGTGTGTTTATGGTGAGCTTATTAAGTTGAACAGGAAAATTCCGTAGTACGCGCCCTTGCTGCCCACGCCCACACATCGTGCGCCCTCATCGCCAGCGCCACCCACTACCCACACCCACATAACTAGCACCCCCACTACCAACATCCTCCACCACTAGTACCCCCAACCACCCAGCCTCCTTTCAACAACGACACAATCCGCCTCTACCCAACCCATGTCCCATCTCCCTCCCACTTATGGTCCCACTACCATTTACCACCCACGACCCACCACATTACTCCCACCCACACGCCCTCTCCCATGGCAGTTAGACCAAAATGAAAAGAGACACTAATACCCAGCGTTATTTTGATATATTACTTATATGTTCACTTAGACAACCAATGGCAGGATGATAGTACAACCATCCAAGACGATAGTACAACCATTCAGGTAGGTAGTACAACCATTCAGGGAGATAGTATAACCATCCAGTACTATAGTACAGCCATCCAGCAAGATAGTGCAGCCTTCTAAGACGATAGTACAACCATCCAGGGAGGTAGTACAGTTGTCCAGTTTGATAGTAAAACCATAATACAACCACTCAGGACGATAGTACAACTATCCTGAACGATAGTACAACCATCCAGGATGGTTGTGCATCCATCCACGAACGTAATATAACTATCCAGATAGACAGTACAACCATCTAGGGAAGAAGTTTAATCATTTAGAACGGAAGCAGAACCATCCAGGATGGTAATATAACCCATCAGAACGATAGTACAACCATCCATGAAGGTGAACTGGAAGTACAATAATTTATAAACGTACTACCATACAAGGAGGTCGCACAGCCACCCAGGAGGGTAGTACGACCATCCTCGAAGGGACTACTACTGTTATCAGGATGACATTTTTACTTTTGGTGACAGTGAAGAGATATTGCGAAGGTAGTTGGAGATTAGATTTTACCACCGAAGTGGCTAGTTTATTGTGCACGTCATATTTATGCTGTGGACGATAGCGCGAGACCATATGGAAATACAAAAGGCCCAGAAACTAGTCCCCAAAAAGGGGCCTAGTTCCTGAGCCCCTTTTGCTATCTTATTTTCATTATCAAGGTAGGTGGGGGAGTTTGTAAGGGTGTTTTAAAATTGTAGTTAACTGCATAAAACAATCTTACTTAACAGTCTATGTCTAATTCTTAAGTAGTGTTTAAGTATTACATTTAGTCTGCATACTATTGGCATTCTTTTGTGCCTAACAAAGTGCTATTGAATGTAAATAACATTATCTTTGTGCAACATAAGAGAAATTTGAATTTGAAGGAAGTTGAGAGAGAATGCAGAAAAATAGGAAGGTGATGAGAACAAGAAAGGTTTAGTAATTGAAAAAAAAAAAGGTTGGTGTATAATGGAGGAAATGAATGTATTCACGAGTGAGAGAAAGTTTAGGCAGATGGGTTTATGAGGAAGAAAAAGTAGTAAGAGTGAGGAAGAAAGAGTAGTAAGAGTAAGAAAGAAAGAGAAGTAAGAGTGAGGAAAAGATAATTGAAGAGCAAACCTTAATTGTGATAAGTTTTTACTCTGCGTTGATTTTTTTTTTTTCATTTTTTTTTTCATTCTTTCCCTGGGCCGGGGATTTGATCCCCGGCCCAGGGTGATGATCGCCGCCACTCTCGCCACTAAGCTATCTCGCTTGATATAACGCTCCGCGTAGAGCTTTTATCAAATCATGGCTTGATTAAGCTCTACACAGAGTGAATGAAACGTTGTCACAACAAAATACATGTTCTACAACTTTTTTTTTTTTTCTTCATTGCTGTTGTCAGCTCATTGTTTGTATCCATTAGAAACAATGTTGAGGAATCAGAGGAGACGAAGAAAGTTGTGAGTGAATGTCAAAAAAAAAAAAAAAGAATGCATCAGAGTACAGCGGTGCCAACACCTGTGTAAGGGTGCGAGGGTGCAAGATGGGTGCAAGATGGGTGCAAGATGGGTGCAAGATGGGTGCAAGATGAAGGCTCTAGACAGTGATGTCATGTGTCGGATCAGTGCATGGTGTAAATATTATGCAAATCATAAAGAGTGAAAAATTAGACAATGGAGTGTTTTCATATATATATATATATATATATATATATATATATATATATATATATATATATATATATATATATATATATATATATATATATATATATATATATATTATATATATTATATATATATATATATATATATATATATATATATATATATATATATATATATATATATATATATATATATATATATATATCCGGTTTGTTTTAATCATTTTCCTCACATTAGTTTGGACAGTGTTTGTATTCACACTGGTGCTGGCTTTCCTAGACCTGGCTTGGGTTTACAGCTTGTGTTGAAGGCGGTGATCCATAAAGTCTCCTTCATACCGTGTTTGTAGTGGCACATTATAGTGTATATTCAGGCTTATATGTATTATCTTCTATTTTCGCCTTGTAGCTTATGGACAGTGTCATGTCGTTAAAGTCGTACTGTAATTTCTCTGTCATACATATCTCATACTTGCTTTGAACGGTTCTCATGGCTGAGACCAGATTAACATACGTGTTACTTAAGATTTTTTAAATGTGTCTGTACATATTATATCTAAATTCGTTGCAGATTAAATATATTTTTTTAACTGTATTGACTGAATTTAATATTGCAACTAAATAAATCTTCTGATACTTAATATTGTCATTTATGATTAATATTCTGAATGTGTGTGAAGGGAATGACAGGAATATTTTATGTGATTTAGGTATGATTTTAGTTTTACATAGATGATACAAGTAATCATATCTCGATTTCCCTATTTTCAAAAGAGGACAGCCGTGATAACACAACGAAGAGGTTCCTCTATGATCAAGCTAAAGTTACCTTAGGCTTGATAGCTTTATAAGTGCCCAAATCGAGGTTATCTTAGGTTTGGTAGGTTTATATGCGTTCAAATTGAGGTTACCATAGGCTTATCTTTGCTCAAGCTGACGTCACCCTGGTAGGCTTATACGTAATCAAATTTAGTTTATCTTAGACATGGTAATCTTATTTATGATCAAGCTGAGGTTTTCTTAGGTTTGATAGTGTTATATATGTTCATGCTTTTGTTACCTTAGGCTTAATAGGCTGTAATATAAGTGATCAAACTTACGTTAACTTAAGGCTTTGTAAACTTATATGTATTAATTCTTACCCCTACGCAGTCTGGTATATTTTTGCTACGTAAGTTGCATCTTTATGTCCTGTGTCAAAATAATTTCACTGATAGTTGTGCAAATATTTGGAGAGTTCTTAAAATTATTTATTTACAAACGAAGGCTTTTTCATACGCTACCAACATTTATAACTAATTTAATGTATAAAATCTTCGATAGTAAACAATTCATTGTTGCAGAAGATCCTCTCTTTTTATATTGCGCCGAAATATAGAACTCTTATAATATTCTTTGTGGCCATGACCCTTTTATTTTAATTTATTGCTGTTCATAACAGAATATTTGTAAATGTACTTGTAAATATGTTTATAAATAGAATTGCAAATAGATTAATAAAATGACTTTCATAATTATTTGTAAATGCATTTGCAAAGGAGATTTATAAATTAATTCGAACACAGACTTTTTATTGTATTACTCCTTTGAACATATATTTTAATTTTTAGCCTCGTTCTTTACTTAAGTAAAATGAACTGATTTAATTTAATTCATGGATTTCAATTGTCATTTTTTCCTGATATAAGAAAAGGAGAGCTGGTCGTGGTGGTCGTTACTGCCTACCATCTGTGTGTGATAGTTAAATAGCTCCATTAAATACTTGAAGAGGAATTACTAGATATGCCCAACTTGTTAATACTAATTTCAGTGCACACTTCTAATTGAAATTCTATCATTCAAAGTCGGAAAATCATGCTTGAAGCTAATTTAGCATTAATTACAACACAATATGCTATTATAATACCCGAAGATACCTCGGCCTGGTATTCTCACCTGTTTTGTGTGAGAACGCTAAAACGGCATTGATGTTCGGTATTAATTGAGAACAATTATCGTATTATTCGCTATATGACGTACTGCAGCAATGCGGATAATGTTGGCAATATTCCTCCGCTGACCATTGGGAATATGGCGATGAAAAACATGAACACGACCTAAGTTCAGTGATTGGAGAAGAGGGTAAGTTGTCCGACAAAGCTTTATTGGCATAACTGGCATATCCTTCCTACGTTCCTGTCGTCGTTGGATATTGTCGTGTTGCACGCACACGCACGCGCGCACACACACACATATACACACACATACATACATACCACACACACACATACATACATACACACACACCACACCACACACACACACACACACACACACACACACACACAAGCACGCACACACACACGCACGCACACACACACACATACATACACACTCACATACATACACACACACACCACACACACACACACACACATACACACATACACACACACACACACACACACACACGCACGCACACACACACACTCGCATACATACATACACACACAAATCTGAGAGATACCCACCTTTCGTTGCATATACCCCTGCAAGTAATAAATAAAAAACAGTAATAATGTTGGTAGAATTACCGAGAATATGTTAGGTAAAAGGACACAAGTGCATTTAATGTGGCATTTTATTGTAACAACGTTTCGCTCTTGTGTACTTTTACCTAATACATCAAAAACTTTCAATTATATTCTTTCTTCACACAATTTCCTGGAGGGTCTACGGGGAAAGGGGTGTTCCGGGGATCAATGCCCCCACTGACCAGTCCTTGTCCAGGCCTCCTGGTGGATCATGGCCAGATCAACGAGTTACCTTAGCTTACAGATAAAAATATTAAGTGACCACTCTATTTTTGAATTAGTATTGTTACTGGAGAAAGTCACAAATTGCAAGCACTAGTTTTTTTTTTAAAGTTCCAGATCTGGGACCTTAGTCACTCTAAATGCACATACGGGTAGGAATATGAGCTTAAATTGTCGAGAAAGCACCTGAGGGGCGGTGAGGTTAGGTGATTGAAGAATCTTGGGAAGCTATAAAACTGGTCGGACAAGTGGGTGAGTGAGGCTCAACTCTTCTCTCTTAAATATTTGCCCAAATAATTTTAAAGGTACCCAAGATCATTCGGTTATTGCACTTCACTGCCACTCACTTTACAAGGTCATGTCTTCTTACCTACCTGTTTAATGCACATTTGGAGTGACTAAGATCCCGGTACTGAAACGTTTCAAATTAAATGTACAAGTGTTTGTATTTTGTGTCCTTTTTTTTCCAGCGACTTATCGTATCAATTACCATTTTTACTAATAATGATAATCATAATGGCAATTGTGATAATTATAATAACATTATTTATTAGCAGCATTGATGCTAATGATACAGTGATAATTAATTCAGAAAATTCTTAAAGCAATAAAGGTGGTAACCTAGAGATGAGTGAAATGCAAGAATTAATACAAAAGCGAACTTTGTTTGGGTAGGTACTACTAGCATGTGTTAAACACCGCATTATAATTCTCCAGTTGAACCAACGCCGTGACTAACACCCTGTAACACAGATTTTTGTTGACATGATGCACTTTGGTTATCATCCAAATTTTATTTGCTCTGCGTTGTTTACAAAGCATCTGGTGTACATCTCACCAGTCCTGAGTTTGACAGGCGCTGCCCAATAAGCATACGTTAACACATCCCACCAGTATTGTCTCAGTTTGGCGTTGGCTACCGGCATTGGGTAAACATCTCATCAATACTTCCTCAGTTCGTGCGCTAGCTACCAGCATCTGAATTAACGTCTCATCAATTATATATGAGCACATTTGCACAGCTGTTAAAAAGGAAAGCTTTAATAGCATTTTCTAGAGCAAATTAACATTGTATTTTACTGTGCGCGTTGTTACTTGGCGTCAATGATGCTGATTTGCAGGCAAGATTCTTTGTTGACCAGAGTATAATACACAGTTAATATACACCTAGAGAAGTGTATCTATCTATCAGTGTATACGCAGTGAGAGTTTACATTAATTCTTATATTATTGATTAAAATAGTCTTTACCTCTTTGAATACAGGTGAAAATGCATCGTTAATGACCCTCAGGCAGTCGATAGGCTTTAAACCAAATAAAAAACCAGACTTTTGCAGACACTAGTTGTAAATAGAATGTCAGGCAGTTTTTACTACTTAGAATTTATATCCTATTTTAGATTTAGAATTAGTCCTTTCTATTTGTCGATTACGTTTTTATATAACAATTACTGCAAACCAAATACAGCTTTATCATTATTTTATCTAAATACTATCTAATTAAATTTAAAGAAAAAGTACTTTTGTCAGCATTATATAACAATTTTGGTTATTAAATTGTTGTATTCCCTGCAATAACTGGAAAAAAAAATAGTATTGAATTTAAGGATTTAAATGCCTCTCAGATTAGAGAAAAACTATAAAAATATTGATATATTTCCAGATTAGAGAAAAGTATATAAAAATTTCATTACTTTTCAGAAGAGAAGAAACAATAGCAAGACTACCTTCCAGTTGAAAAAAAAAAAGAATCTGTATTTACCCATCACATAGGTAGACGTCTTCACCGTCTCTGGTGAACCAGTAGCGAGTATTTAGCCGGTTAATTCCTTTAAGTGTAGTGACGGAAGAATTTCTTGGGGATGGTGAAAAGTTCTTGAGCCGAGGAATTTAAGTTGTCGTCATAATCGGACAAACACAATTGATTTTCATTCTTCAGGTGTTGCGTGACCTCTACGGGCTTAGAGCTTCCTCGTGAATATAATAATGATAATAATAACAATAACAATAGACAAACTGTCGTTATTTTTCTTTTTAGGTCACCTTGCCTCGGTGGGATACGGTCGATTTGTTGAAAAAAAAAATAATAGCATTAATAAAAACAATATCAATAGTAATACAGAAAATACGAGTATTACAAACGAGTATTACAATACAAAGTATTACAAATATCATACGTCGGTACATTTCAATACAAGATCATACTGAACATTACAATAACCTTTGCACTCAACCTCTCGGTGTGCCTCCTTGCTTGCTTGTGACTCCAGTTACATGTCCATCGTATTTCTTAAAACTTGAGAATCTGTCCGGATAATAACAGATATATTCTTTGATGATGAAATGACGTATTCCTCAAAAGTGTGAATACGAAGACATAAGAGAACAAGCATTTATTATTCTGCAACTTGTGTCTTTGTCTTCACACCGTAAAACATTTTTATTGCTTACGCTTTCTAATTGTGATACTTGACACGTGCATCCACTTATATTCTGGATTTCCTCACTTTCTATGTGTCAAGAATTACTGCAGTTGCATTCCTGATATCATGTCTGAAGTGAATAGTTCATCACAAGAAGGAAAAAAATCATTTAAAATTCAGGTCGAACGGGATTCATAATTATTGAACAAAAATAAAATTATTTGGTCGATACCAAAGAATGTAAATATTGAATGTGAATCCCGTAATTTTTGCTTTACAATAAAGTTGTCACTCACAAGACTTTGGTGTTTGTTACGTTATTATAACAATTGCTTGACGAGAGGATTTTTTCCACAATATTTCACTAACGCTAAATATACCTTTGATTGGAGTTTGCCTCCTGAAAGGTTACTTAATATAGAAGTAAATATTCACAATTATGTTAAACTACGAACTAAAATTTAAGGTATCCGTAGGATTCGTGTTGTGGTTTTCAGTGTTTGCGAACCCACAAATATCTTTGCCTTGATCAAAGTTAAAAAAAAGATAGAATCAAAACACCGCAAAGTTCTAACTGGTAAGTGGAATTGTCACCGCCACAAACTATATTTAAGCTGATTCTTCCTTTAAATTCTAACCTATTCCTAACACTCAAACATATATAAAGTGGTCTGTCGTATTTGTGAAACTCAAACAACAATAATAAGGTCTATACTATCACTGACATTCAAATACCTTTAGTAACTTCCAACTTTTCCCTATCACTCTACATGCATCAAAATATTCTCATTTTCAAATAGACTATTTATAAGCATACGTATTTGGTTACGGTAAAGAGAATCCTAAGTCTTTTATTACATGCAACTGTGCGGAGCATCCCGATAGGAGATTCCTGGAGTACCTCTGAGCATCATGTGAAAAACACTGCATTCTATCTCCTTGCTCAAGTCGGGAGTATGCAGACGCATTTTAGGGCTTTCTTGAGTATTTTTGGGAAGGGAAACAGATATTCAAGGAACTTTCTACCTGTCCTTTCAGGTACGTAGACGCGTTTCTAGTCTTACAGGTCTTCCTGTCCTTCCGGGTAAACAGACACACCTCCAACTCACTTTTTTTTCCAACTTCCTGTATCAGCACTGAGGTCCTACACGCTCCGAGCCCGATCTTTGTTAGTAATGAAGAAAAAAATTAGGGTTTACCTTAATGAAAGTTTGTTTACAAGCGCAGGTGACGAGACAGGACACAGGTGAGGCAGAGAGTGGATTATTCGAGGTGTGAGTGAGATAAACCACTTAGGCAAGTAGTGTTGTTAATCCAGCTGCCGGAATAAAGAGATGCGTTTTATGTATGAAGGTGGGACTTCCCAGGATCGCTTCGTTCCTACATGTAAACAGCACCAGTGAAAAATTTGTTTAACAAGGGAATTGGGTTATATTTTAAGGTATGCGACTTAATTTGCAGTTAAGCCCTAAGAGCGCTTGTTGTTGGTTGATTCATAGAGGCAAAAACCTTGACACAAGCCTCTGTCATAATACATGTTCAGCAGTGCCAGCATGTGACCGGGACAGAGCAAGACTGCCTTAGGTAATGTGAAAGGTTTAGTACGTAGCCGATGGCTCTTTGGGGGGTCACGGCACCAGCGACCGCTGGCTTACCTGTACTGAATTCTGGTTTGAGAGTGCCACTGCATGGAGTGTGAGAGGGAGGGATGTGTCTAACATGACCAGTCTAGTAGGCCTCACGTAGTGGAGTGTAACATGTGCTGTCTATCAAGCCTAATGTAGATACAAGTTTCGTGTACACATTGTTTAGTGTAGAGGCAAGTTGTAGAGCCAAGGAGTGTCTCATGGTGATATGGTCAGTTTGTTACGTGATAGTGATAAGTTTTTTATGTAAGAAGAATTAAGAAACATATGTACTACAATTGTAGAAAGATAAGGAAATATTCTAAAATAAATAGTTCCCGATATTTTTAAGAAATGCTTATATTCAGAATATTACATCGGTGAGAGATATATTAACCTCTGCAGGAATATTTTTATACACCAAAGTCGTGTATATCTAAGTGGAATGAATATATTAGCATATGAGTATTCCTAAAGCAGCTATTTCATCCATTTTTTTTATCTAGAACTGCAGAACGCAATCGACAGAGATACCCAATGTAAGATCCTGCAAGTCTAATAAATAATTCATTTAATGTCTTTACTATGCACCCCAAATCCATCCTGAGGGTTAGAGTCAAAAGATTACAGAGTCACATAATGAGGCCAAGGACTGGGCCCCCTCTAGATAATAATTGCTAGCCGCCTCTGTATCACCCTCTACTCCCACCAGCAGCCGCCACGACCAAAGATTAAATGAAGCACCACATCCTTGACCGTCGTTTCCTACAACTCCAAGGAAGGTTGGAGGAATGAGCAGATCACAGGAGAAGCTAGCGGTCGAGGCAGGGAGAAGACAAGCGCTCTACCTAGTAGCATCGGCCATTTTGACTTGCGGCTCAGGGCTTGCTGGAGACGCTTACGTGCTCTGGAGGCTGGTCGACCCGGAGAACATCTCCTCCACCCACACACCTCCTACCCTCCCTGCCTGTCGTCACACCTCTCTATTTTTTTCCTTAATTATACTAGTATTTTGTTTCATGTTTTAATAATTAAGAAAATTTATATTATAAAGTGAATTGTGCCTTTTTGTTCTTCAAAGCGATTCCTTTCTTTTTAACTTTCATATGTCATAAAATATGTAAGTTGCTTTGCACACATCTTGTATCTGTTTTTATTTTTTAATTAGTGTTTCATATAACACAAAAATATGTTGAATGAATCTCAAAAAGAGACTGGGACCTCTGTTATGTCAAAAATATTTTGCCTGAACAGAGAGACTTTAAATAATATTTTATACAAGAGTAACCATAAGTCCAAAACATAATACAAACCGGAACTAAAACACGGTATACACAAGTATTCATGAGACAAATGATATACGTGAGAAGGTGATATACCGACAAGAACAAGACAGTAATACTACTACTACAAATACTATTAATACTACTAATACTACTATTAATACTACCACTAATACTACTACAAGAACTACTACCACCACTACTACTACCTACAGCGATTATATTATGCTTTTACATATCGCTCGAATACCTATATATACCCTCTGTGTCCCTGTATTGTTTGAAATTGTTCCACAAAGCTCCTGGAGAGCGAAACGTTGCCACAATAAAATGTCGTATTAGTTGTACATGTGTCCTTTTTACCTAACAAGACATAACATAGGTAGAACAGAATTATGAGAACAGCAAGACACTGTAACATAGGAGGTCCTCGACTCACAAACGTATCGGATTAAACGCTTCTCTTTCCTTATAATAATAATAATAATAATAATAATAATAATAATAATAATAATAATAATAATAATAATAATAATAATAATAATAATAATAATAACAAATGTGAAATATAAGCAAACTTTGAATTCTTTTTCTTTTCAATACACACAAATCGTTTGCATAAAAAGTAGGTAGCACTTATGTTAAAAGAAGGACGCACTGAGGCAAAAAGTAATAAATGGTTATAATCGTAACCATAATTTTTAATGGGGTGGATCAGTAAGCCAGCGGAAGGCCTCGGTCAGATGACCAAAAGCTCCACCTGCGGGTCATCATGTTTCCTGACAAACCTTAGCTAACCTAACCTAATTTGAGGCAAAAAGTTGGTAGCATTTAAATAACAGAGAAGATAACACCGAAGGGTAATGGAAGTAGCACTACGAAAAATAAAAAGTTATGATAACACTAATGTACAAAGATCAAAGAATTAATTTGATTGCCTGAGCGCAACGAACAAAAATCCTAGTCAAAATAAAAGTCCAGCCATAAAGCAGACATACCGAAGCACTCTGAAAAAAAAAGCTGATTTAAAGGGAAAATGTGTTCACATGAGGTTTATAACCAGCACTCTGGGAGCATGATGTGACCAGCACTCTGCATGAGTTGACCAGCACTGTCTGGGAGCATGAAGTGACCAGCACTCTACCTGGGAGCATGAAGTGACCAGCACTCTACCTGGGAGCATGAAGTGACCAGCACTCTACCTGGGAGCATGAAGTGACCAGCACTCTACCTGGGAGCATGAAGTGACCAGCACTCTGCTTGAGAGTTCCTCGCACATTGCGATGTCCTTCACCTTTCTTGGATAGAATATAATTATCTCATATTACTCACTTCCAAGGCGTTATACCTTTCCCTCGGGTTTAGCGCTTCCACAACTGTGATGACAACAACAACAACAGTAATAATAATAATAATAAGGAAAAAATAATGCAAAGATACAATAATAATAATAATTGAAAGAAGAAGAAGGAAAAATATGAAGAGGAAGAAGAAGAAGAAGAAGAAGAAGAAGAAGAAGAAGAAGAAGAAGAAGAAGAAGAAGAAGAAGAAGAAGAAGAAGAAGAAGAAGAAGAAGAAGAAGAAGAAGAAGAAGAAGAAGAAGAAGAAGAAGAAGAAGAAGAGAAAAAGAAGAAGAATAGGAGGAGGAAATGGACATTCCCCATACAAGTCTTCATAATTTTCCCATACAAGTCTTCATAATTTTCCCATACAAGTCTTCATAATTTATGAATGTGTCTCTCAGAGATTAACACACCCATAGAACCTCGTACTTCACACACATGTACATATTTTTTTATTAATTACAAGGCGAGCAGTGCAAGCATCAGTGGTGTGGGGACGGGCCGGGTGTCAGTCTGTCAGGTGGCAGGTAGAAGGCAGTGAGGGTCAGTCAGGTGGAGGTTCCGTGCTTGTCATATTATCTCGCTACAGTGCCTCCGCTATCACACTAAAACCTGTGCTTGGTTTTTTTTTATTTTTTAGACGTGTCAAGATTGCCCCGTGTGTTTACCGTTTGATGTAGGATTATAAAGCCACGGAAGGTTCGTAGTCACGGTGGGTTTCTGGCTTAATATATGGTTTATATCGTCAGGGTGAGTTTCTATTGCCATGCTTGTCTTACGGTCACGGAAGTGACATTGTGACACCAGTCTCATAATTCTGTCTAGTGTGCCGTTATTTGACATTATCATCACATGCTACAGTTATCAGCTTTATCACTTCATGTCAAATCAATCATGAAGAATATTTTGCTAATATACCCATTGTGGAGCGAGTGATAGTTGTGTATATATATATATATATATATATATATATATATATATATATATATATATATATATATATATATATATTATATATATATAATATATATATATATATATATATATATATATATATATATATTAATTATATGTAATTTAAATGCAGAATTATTTTAAAATATTTTTTTACATAACGTCTACATTTCATGTTAATTTAAGGTATTATTATTATTATTATTATTATTATTATTATTATTATTATTATTATTATTATTATTATTATTATTATTATTATTATTATTATTATTATTATTATTATTTATATTGCCATAAATAATATTTAATACTATTTCCTTTATTATTAATATAATGTAATAGTTTTATTGCCATATGAATTTTATCATGTTAATTTTAGTACCTTCATTTTTATTGCTTATAAAAATGGTATAACTGTTGGATCGAAATATATAAATCATTTTATTGCAGTTTTTCGCTATTTATTTTTTTCCGAGGCAAGTGATACTGACCACTGATGTTTACACCATAAACAGGGGAAAAAAACCCTGTGATTCACCGTCTTGTCGAATGAATGATCCACCTACCAAATACTTAATGTTTTTTTCAGTAAATATTCCTCATTCTAATTGATTAACAGCGTCATACACACACACATTAACCCTATAATACATATTGTTCTTATTTATTCAGCCTCAGAACTTTTTTTAGGGGGTTACATTCCCAAGTCTGTTTGGTTGTGTGCGACCCTAAAATGTTGGCTAATTGGACAAATAAGCAACACTTGGGTATCTTCATTTTGAAGACGTTTCGCCCACCAGTCTGGTTTTCAGTTCAATCCAGAGTTTATAAACTGGACACAGTATGAGATGAGGAAATCAGTTCCTTCACTATACATTAGATTTGAGTTGCCGTTTCTTTTAGTTGCACTCACCATGAAACTGCATTCATAATATCATTATACTCATAGCATAATTGCACTAATATGATAACTTCACTCAATAAATTATTACAAAAAAATGAATTGATTAAACGATATAAGTGAACGCATAAGAGCATGAAATGATAATAAAGTGTTGTGGTGTGTTAGTAATGGTTGTGTGGTTGTGTCTCCTGCTGGCCACACTGGGATACGGCTTTGGAGGATTAGTCAACAAGGGGAGAATTCTCAACAATCTGTAGTTGCTATTTTGTTATATATTTCTAAAAATACAAAATGAAGTATACAGTGTGTGAGAAATGTACCATGTGCTACATTTCATAGGTCTATCTAGTAACTTCAAGTAGCATTGGAGAGGCATTTCAGTCCCTGATGGGTATTGTACTTTCATGAAACTTCAAGGAGCTCTTATAATAAGATCATTATAATAAGAGCATTTTTAACTTACACTATCTTCTCCTCTAACTTAAAGAGCAATCACTGAAGTTTTTTTGTTATGCTTGACAATATTATTACTGTCAGATGACCATCCCGCTGTCATAAGTTCTTCCCGTTTAAAATTTTACTTCAAGGAACTCTGATAATAGCTCTGATAATAGGTAGTGTAAATTAAAAATGCTCTTATTATAATGATTACTCGTAGGCTGAGGTAAGTTTAAAACAGTTTACACAAAAGAATAACTTTTTATTTTCCAGTTTTTTTCAGAGTTCTTTTTGTTATGCTTTAATTATATATTTTTTTCAATGTATATCAGAGGCTGTCTGAACGTCAGTTCTGAAGTCTGGAGAGCTTCAGGAAGACCTTCAAGAACAGTGTAGAGCTACGAAACGAGACATACCAAGATGTGTTCAGCAGGAAGATAGGAATATGCCTTATGTATAAATTATACATAAGAAATAAACATATGCACAAATAAATAGTATATTTATTCCCTTCTTTTGAGATTCAAGAAAGAGAAATATGCCTCTATCTTCATTCGGTTTTTGTTCCCATTTAAGAAACATTGATATTTTGTACAAAATTATGGCGACAACGTGATGGTAGAGTTTATACGTCAGGAGAAACGAACGGTGAACAATCTTGAATAAGTCTCGATCCAAGTGAATGAAGCTGCTCTGCTCTACCTTTGTTCCAGCCTTGATTGATGGACTGATAACATCAACTCCAGGCTGAAGGCTTGATTACCTCAAACTCCTGATCTTCACCATTCTTCTTTGTATTGAACTGATGAAGACACTGTGTGACGAAAAGTTTCCACAGTGAAGATACCCAAGTGTTGCACAGGTGTCTACTTTATCACTTGTCGGTTCTCTGAAGCCTTTATCTGCAATAACACCGTTAAAAACTGGTTCTCCCAGAGTGCACCTGCCGCTAACCTTGGTTGGCAAGCGACTTACGGAGCTGAAGGCTCATGACCAAAGAACTCGGGATCAATCCAGAGTGGGTGGGGACTATTGGTAAGTCTCCTTACACCTATTCATGTAGCAGGGAAAAAGATACCTGGGTGTCAGTCGACTCGTGTAGCTTGCGTCCTGGAGGTTGATAGTATATCTTATATGCGGTTGGGCTTTGAGTTGAGGTACCTTAACAGTTCATTGCTTTTAAAGTCAACGGTATTGCTTATACCCACCAAGATTAATATAATATTAATAATTGGGTCTTGATAATATAAAATTCAAGTTTACGTAACTTTAAATCTAAGCAAATGTACAATTATTGTCCTTTCTTAAAGTGCGAATTAGCGTAGACTTATCTCGGCAACACCATAGCAATTAAATAATGAACAAAATATTAGTACACATAAGAACAGAGAAATACAAAAGTAATCCTTGTGGTCCATTTTAGGCAGATCCTATTCTCACCTAACAAATCAAAAACAGAAACATACGAATATAGAAGCATATAGGAAATGAATACATATTCATTGGAAGATAAAATTTTCAACATAATTGACTTAATTATAGATACAAGAGCGAAGATTAATGTAGTTCAACTAAAACTGCATCATCATAATATTGTATACAATTTTAAATACAAGATGGCAGCGAGTTACGGGATCTCAGCTCCAAGATCTTCAAGAAAATATTCAGTGAATGGATGAAGTGCTTAAAAAGCATCCAGGGTATACTTTTCTGACCTGATTATTTTTTTTTTCATCCTTGTAAACAATAATTTGCAGAAAAAAAGGGTAATTTCAATATCAAAAAATCAAGAACTTTTAACAGTATTTCAAACATGTATATTTTAGTTTTTAACAGTCATTAAAAAAAACGAAAAACTATCTACTGACAATGGATTCTGAAGACAGATGTCATCAGATCACAGAACGGGTGGAGGATCAAACCCACGGCAAGCCAGTCATTACACTCGCAGGCAGGTGTGTTTACCCCGTTCTGTAATTTGCTTGCAGTCGTGTTAGTACGATTTCGTCAGTTAAAAAGTCATCAAATAGTAAACTGTATCTGAGTAGTGGCCAATTTGTGTGTAATTTTTATATTCCATAGATGAATGTTTTCTCCATCTCTTTGGTACACAAGTAACCCGCACAGAGCAGAGAGTAGCTTACGACGATGTGTCGGTCCGATTTGTACCATTTACAAAGGCAAAGTGTGACTTTGTAAATGGTCCAAGTTGGACCGAAACGTCGTGGTAAGCTCCTCTCTCCTATGTGTGGGTTATTTGGGTATTATTCCAGTCACGGTATTGTGCTTTTTTGTTCTCTCTTCAAGATGTGATGCACTGAGGAAATAATTTTGGCATCGAATTTGCTACCACTACTCGTACTACTTCTACCATAATTATTATTATTATTACTACTACTACTATAATTATTATTATTAATTTATTATGAGCATTATTATTGTTGTTGTTATTGCTGTTATTGTTTGACATTTTATTCATTCATATTTTTTTGCTTTTTTTTTTAAGAAATAAAGATCTTCTGTATACTGTAAACTGAATATCACTCATTGTATTCTCATGGTTTGCATTGATCCCTAAATGGATTAAAATATTCTTGATTTGCGGTGAAAAGATCGCATGTAGCCTTATTGACCCTCTTGTAGTCGATAGGCTTTAAACTCCATTAAGCAGCCTACCATCTGTAAACAAACATTTTTAATTGAAATTAAGCAAATTAAAATAAATGAAGGTAAGTATATAATATTTCTTAAACTGGTTGAAGCTGATCCATGTCAGTTCCTACATAATGCAGTCGTATTTTGCATACTAAACCAATAATTGCAATCAAATGTTGATACATAGTCAAATATATAATGAATAGTTTCTGAATAAATATGTCTAGCCAGTTATTCCTCTAGTTTCTCTTTACAATACACACATGGGTTCAGTTGCCTTCTTTCTAAATACATGAAATTAAATCATGCAGCAGTTTTGTAGGTGCACAAAAAGAGTGTCCATTAGTGCATTCATTAAATACATAAAAAATAAACCATGTACCTGCTTTATTTTGAGTTACATGAGGGTATTTTTTTGTTATTATTATTATTTTTATTATTATGATTATAATCTAGGAAAAGCGTTAAACCCGTACAGCGCCTATAGTGGGAGTGCAAGGTATTCAGGCTTAATTCAGGGAATAAGAACATAAGAAGGAACACTGCAGCAGGCCTACTGGCCCATGCAAGGCAAGTCCAATTCTCACCCCAGGCCAATGCCTTGACCTGGTCAGATCAGTCACATTCACTTAAGGGAGGAGCACGGCATCTGACCTAGTAGCACAAGCTAGTCAGGTCCAACTCATACCCACCCACACCCACTCATGTATTTATCCAATCTATTTTTAAAACTATGCAACGTCTTATCTTCTATGATGGCACTCGGGAGTTTGTTCCACTCATTCACAACTCTATTACCAAACCAGTGCTTTCCTATATCCTTCCTGAATCTTAATTTTTCCAATTTAAAACCATTTTAGTTAATTCTAACCAAAAAAATTGCCAGCCGTTGTATAATGATGATGATGATGATTATTATTATTATTATTATTATTATTATTATTATTATTATTATTATTATTATTATTATTGATAAAATATAAATAACAGTAAAACAAATTTCGACTGATTTCATCTGCTTCTTAAATTTCTTCTTCCTCTATTTAATCTTCACCTACTTCTTACTTCTCGACTTCTATTTCTTTTTGAGCACTTTAAATCTTATTATTAGAATGAAAGTAATGTCTTCTGTAACTATTGCATTAAACTTAAGAATAAATTTACTATCTCATCAATGAAATTTTTTCTATACACTCTATTTTACTTGTCACTGTAACCCGTACATGATGTCACTGTAACTCTTGTACGATGACACTGCAATACATTTGTTCTCACTGTATCCTTCAAATTATTTATTGAGCTTTAAACCTGGCAATTACAAAACCAGCAAAAGTTAAAAAAATTCGAAGTGAAACATATTCCATTAGGAAACTAGAATTGCTCTGAAAGCGAGAGTTAGAGTGAAGAAAATCGGGATAAACAAGAGCAAAACTGATCTTCAATTATGAAAATAAACATTCACTCGCAAAACATCACGACGCAACCAGAAATCTAGCTCATTCTCTCGCTAACGAGATTCTTTCTTTTTTTTTTCCTCACTAGTTATTTTAATTTTCACTGCAATTTCGTTTTCTTTTCAGCGGCAGGTAGTGTCAATTACGGCTCATTAGTTAACGCCGGTGGCTAAACCAGAGGGAACAGTCAGCTGTGAAATGGGAAACCTGGATAACCAAAGAAACGAGGATGTAAACACCATTAAACACCACGACACGGATGCTATATATTAATGGAACAAACAACGACAAGCAGATAAACAAGGCACGAGTGTCCGCTTCGATATGTTTATTGTGGAGATGTTTTTTGCCAACCAGTGGCTTTATTAATTCAATGACATTTCCCGTACTGGTGTTGGGTTGGAGAAACGTCTCCTTAATAAATATACCCATGTGTTGCACATGTGTCTTATTTAACCACGAGACAAAGTTTCTTGTCAAGCCAATATTTTACCATGGATAAAAGGTGTATATTATATATGAGTAACGATGACTGAAAAAAAAGTAAAAATTGACACGATAAAAACCAGCTTGATAGTAATAATGTTTTCGATTCTCAACTAACTCACAATTTTGAGAGGAAATTTTAGAGGACGTTTCGGTCCATTGCGAACCACTCTCAAGTCAGGAGCAGACCGAAACGTCGTCTAAGGTTTCTTCTCCAAATTGTGTTTAGTTGTGGATTGTTAAAGATTCAGTATTTGTATTTTTCATACTGTTAATGAATGGAGAGATGAGGAGGTTTTCTTTGTCGAAAACTTGAGAAGAGAAAATGTTGTGGAGTATCTGAGGGACAAGACCTTGTTGAGACGCAAGACGCTTAACCCTCCAATGGAAGTGCCTTGAGGCTGATGAAGCGCTCTTGGTCCAAGGAATTGGAGCTACATTTTCCTTCCTTGGAACAAACCTGATTACCTCCCATTCCCCTGGCGCTGTATGATTTTCCAGGGGACTTTGAGCTTTCCAGTATTAATTCGTGCTACCGATTTCAAAGGCTCTGCTACCATTGCAGCCCATCCTGACACCAGGCTTCCCTGATGACCGAATGGTCAACCAAGCTGTTTGTGCTAGCGGTCCGCAGGCCTCCCCATAGACATCGCAACCTAGCTGATCCGGCATTTGCCGAAGGAAGATATCCAGCTTCTTAACAACTTCCGTCAGCGTTCCCATAGTATTTCTGATCTGCTGGTAATATGTGGAAGTCTTGGTTCTCAGATGTTAACCCATTGTTTTCTAATTATACTCGTGGCTCTTTTGCGCCTCGCTTGGTTTATTCCACACTTCACTTTTTTCACTCCAGTAAGTTGTTATGGCAGTGTACAGGTTAGGGAGTATGTCCTCAGGTATCTTCCATGTAGATATCATCAGGTTTCTTTCACTTCTCCACTCCCGAGAGAACACTCTATGTGTTTCGAGGAGATCCCAATTTATTGACTCTATGAGGGTAATATACGATCTCTGTACATTTTCCTGCTCTACTATGCCTCCAACTTGAAAGGCGCTGTGAGCATAGAATGATATAATAAAGAGAAACAGGAATTGTAAGGAAACAGGTGAGAAAAAAGACGGAACAATAGGAGAGAGAAACTTTTTTAAGACGCTCCCCCTAAGAAAAGGCTTCTTCGCTTTTTCCACATGTGAAACGTTTCAGTAAACTTCCTGTCCGCAATAGTCTTTTTCTCCACTTGGTTTTAGGTCATTGGTCTCCAGGTGAGCAAGGCATTAGAATGTTGTCATTAAATGTCTTGATGGTCAATTAAACCGAGAAAATTGGAAGACTAGACTAGGTCTGTGTTCAAAGAAAACCTGACTATATGTACTTTAACATTCACGGGGAAGAGCTGAACCCGTAAAAGTCTAACATCGCTTGCATAATGGGAGACAATCATATTTAGTCCAGGAAAAAAAGGGGATAATTCCAAATCTCAAGCTGACGAGCCCTTCACCAGCGTCAAAGAACTCCCAAGGAAGGGTAAAAAAAAAAAAAAAACAATTGTAACCTCAGTGGCATTAGGCACCAAATTATCTGAATCTGCTAAGTAGGTCAGACAATATATTTTTTTAGTACAAAACCAACAACACAAAAGAACGATACCCATGGTAATAACGATATGCATGCATGAATTTTGTCAATAGTTTGCATAGCAAATACTACGACGTAAGTAAACATTATAAATAGACGATACAGAGGGGAATGAAGAGGAACGTTACTGTGATGATAAATCATATTAAGAGGGGTGAATATTAATCCGTGGAGGAAAGAGGGAGATGCAGAGGGAAGGAAAAGGAAGAGAAGAGTGTTTACAGATATGGTTTGCTTGACTAAACGTTTAGTAACAGAAACCAAGACGTTTGCTGGAATACAGTCTGAAAAGTGCACACACACACACTCACACACACACACACACACACACACACACACACACACATAGACGGCTTAGGATGCATATTCTATAATTTTTATAACAATACATATTCACTTAGCAAGATTGCCGACTTAGTAATTTACTGCGAATGTTGACTTCTTGAACTACGATTACGTGGTGTGACTTACTCCCTGTTCTTTAGCTTTCTGCCACGTCTAAATATTTTTAAATCCTCGTATGTTGCTTGTCCAGATATAACATACAGGAGTGAGAACTTTAGTTGACTATCCAGTAGACCATCCATGAATACTGTTCACAATACACCTTCAAAGTGGATCATCTGAGAACATCATGCTGGTGTTATCTCTAGTTCATCTTTCGAAAGATCACAAAACAGACAACACTCCAAGAAATCTGTAGATGTGGTATAATAACCAATAAAGAGTTTCAGAGAGGAACTACGAAGGTCATGACTAGATGACAACTCACTCATGAAAAATGTGGAGGAGGAGGAGAAGGAAGCAGAAGAGGAGGAAGAGGAGGAGGAGAAGGAAGAGAAAGGGGAGGAGGAGGAATAGGTGGAGGAGGAGGTCTTCCAGGTACCCTCCCATTATCAGGAATTCAAAGGAGAGCAACAAGAGCATCATCGTCCCTGAGTCACTTGGCCAACTAAAAAATTCTGAAGGAATGGCTCTTCCAGCCTTAGTCATTCCGTCTGGTGCACGCCAGACGGAAGGTTCTGGTGCACGCCAGACGGAAGGTTCTGGTGCACGCCAGACGGAAGGTTCTGGTGCACGCCAGACGGAAGGTTCTGGTGCACGCCAGACGGAAGGTTCTGTGCACGCCAGACGGAAGGATCTGGTGCACGCCAGACGGAAGGCTCTGGTGCAGCGACGGAAGGCCTGTACGCCAGACGGAAGGATCTGGTGCACGCCAGACGGAAGGTTCTGGTGCACGCCAGACGGAAGGTTCTGGTGCACGCCAGACGGAAGGTTCTAGTGCACGCCAGACGGAAGGTTCTGGTGCACGCCAGACGGAAGGTTCTGGTGCACGCCAGACGGAAGGTTCTGGTGCACGCCAGACGGAAGGTTCTGGTGCACGCCAGACGGAAGGTTCTGGTGCACGCCAGACGGAAGGATCTGGTGCACGCCAGACGGAAGGTTCTGGTGCACGCCAGACGGAAGGTTCTGGTGCACGCCAGACGGAAGGTTCTGGTGCACGGCGTCTTCAGAACTTCACCTGACTGTTTCTTCCCTCTCTTCTTTGACTTAGCCATAAATCGACTATCGATCAGCCACTCCCTGACGATCAGTCGCTTGCTGTTGATCAGCCACTGACTGGCGATCAGTCGCTTGCTGTTGATCAGCCACTGACTGGTGATCAGTCGCTTGCTGTTGATCAGCCACTGACTGGTGATCAGTCGCTTGCTGTTGATCAGCCACTGACTGGTGATCAGTCGCTGGATGGTGATAAGTCACTAGCTGGATAATGATCAACTACTAGCTGGGAGATCAGTAGCTAGCTGATCGCCCAATAGCAGGGTGTTGAATAGACGCTAGTTGAATGCTAACCAACTACTAGCTGGGTGTTGATCAAGCACTAGCTCAGCCTCAATCAGTCGTCTGGAAGAAGACACTCGCTCATCAAACAAAAGAAGCTTTGATAAGACATACAACTCTCTGACGCACAAGAGATTAAAGAAAAAGAAAAAATCCTGCATCAATGCTACCCAGATATTTTGATTTTCCACCGCCTCAAAAGTAAAAGTGATCCATAAGTAATTCAAATGCAGTCAGAAAGTAATCCAAATGCAATAAAAAATAGTCTATGTATAATTAATATATATATATATATATATATATATATATATATATATATATATATATATATATATATATATATATATATACATAAATAAGTTATATGTTTACATATAATTCAAAAGTAATTCAGAGAAATCTAGATATAATCAGAAATTCAGAAGTAATCATCTTTTTCTTGTAAACCAACTTAGTTTGAAGGTGGTTAGATTTTGTCACTCTTAATAATACATATTTTTTGGACTCTTAAAAAAGAATTAAATATTAAACACGTTCAAATAATTTAACTTTATTAATAATTATATTATCCAGCAGCATTATTTTGTGAGCATTGTTATTATTAGTAGTAGTAGTAATAGCACTAGTAGTAGCAGTAGAGTAGTAGTAGCAGCAGCAACAGCAATAGTAGTCTTAGCAGTAGTATTAGTAATAGTAAGAATTAAAAATATTAATATTCATCAAGGTATATATATATAACGAAAGTTGAGTAACTGTCAGTGTATAATTGCTGAGAATTATTTTCCGCTTTATTTTAAGTACTGCAGTATCCTTGACCAGTGGTGTACAAGTGTTATGCGCAGCCTTATTGACCCTCGTGTAGACGATAGGTACTTTCTATAAGTTCTTATGAGTATATTTCTCTTGATGTATGTGTACTGAGAGCAGCTGTGAATGTACACGAAGAGGGAAATCTATCTCAGTGCATCAACTTGCACGTACAGTTTGCTTTCAACCGAATATGCCCATAATAGGATTAAGGTATTCTTGATTGGTGTACAGGTGAGATGCAGCCTTAATGACCCTAGTGGTTAGATAGGCTTTAAGCCTCATTAACCATCGATAGTCTTTAAATCCAATTAGCCCATTCATTTATTATTATTATTATTGTTATTAATGATGTTGCTGTTATCATTAGCGTCATTATTATTATTATTTTATAATATTATTATTATTATTATTATTATTATTATTATTATTATTATTATTATTACTCTTATTATTGTTGTTATTACAAATATTTGTATTATGATTCTTGATGTTGTAGTTGTTATTATTGTTTTTGTTGTTGTTGTTATTCATGTACATATCATTACAAGTGTTACTAATTTATTGATAATACTAATAACAGTATTAATAAATTTTATGCGATTGGTAGTTTTAAGGCAGCAAGAAGTCAAACTTGTTTAATTTGGTTACAGAAATAATTGGATTCGTTGAGCAAGAAGTAATTAGCCGGTATAAAGGCGTCTCAATGATTATACAAGCAATTAATTGATTTTTCTTAACCATTGCAGGAAAGATTAAATTGAGATGTCAAAATTAGATTAGATGTGCTTGGGGATTAATTTGTTTTAAAGCTTGGTAATTTCTGTGTATGTATGTATGTTTGGGTGTATGTGTATTTACGTAGTTTAGGTTGTACGTTTGTTTGTGACTGCACTGTATTCGTGGGGAAGGGGAGAGTAGCTCCCGTTCCTTGGATCAAGAGATTTTCATAAGCATCAAGGCCCACCCACCTGGTTTCACTGATTACTGAGATCGAACTCTAACAGCCATTTCCCTCCTTCCGACCTTCCTTCACTTTTTCCTAGTGCCCTCTCTTCTTCCTTCTCCCTCCCTCCTTCATGCCTTCCCTCCCTCCCTCCTCTCTGCTTTCCTTCCCTCCCTGCCTCTTTTCTTTCTTCCCATAATCTCTCCTGTCCCCCTTCAGTCCCTCCTTCCTTTATATCTTCACTTCTTTTTCCCTATTTTTCCCTTCCTTCCTAATCCCTCCCTCCCTCCTTCCTTCCTTCCCTCCATCCATCCTTCCTACTTTTCTTCCCTTCCTGCTTCCTTCGTTCCCACTCTCTTTCCTGCCTTCCCTCCCTCATTCGTATCTTCCCTCCCTTCAGTCTTCCCTCCCTCCCCCTTTTCTACCTTCCTTCCCTTTCTTCGTTCACTCTGTCTTTCCTGCCTTCCATCCCTCCAGTCTTCCCCTCCTCCCTTCCCTCCATTCTTCCTACCGCCTTTCCCTTCCTTCTTCCTTCGTTCCTTTTCTCATTCCTGCCTTCTCTCCCTCCTTCCTTCCCTCCTCCCTTCCTCCCTCCCTTCCCTTCCTTCTTACTTCGTTCCCTCCCTCTTTCCTGCCTTCCCTCCTTCCTTCGTACCTTCCCTCCTTCCTTCGTACCTTCCCTCCTTCCAGTCTTCCCTCCCTCCCTCCCTCCCTCCTTCTCTCCCTCACTACAGCATATAATGAGTTGCCGAAAACTACTTTCAAAATCCCCACCACAAATTCGGTCGGGGGTGAAGTGTTGTGTTGGAGCAGGGGAGGTGCGCTCCCAATTAAACTTGAGAATTGGTTTGTTGTAGAGTCCGGTGGTGGGGGTGGTTGGAGGAGGAGAGGAGGGGTTGGAGGGGTGATAGTGATGGTGGTGCTGTTAGTGGTGTTGGTGGTTGTGGTGACTTTTGAGGGGGGGGAGGAGGAGGAGCATGAGGGGGAGGGGTGGTAGTGGTAGACGTTTTGGTGGTTATGTTATTGGTGTTGGTGGTAGTTGTGATGTGGTGGTTATGTAATGTTGTATTTTACGAAGATTGTGGAGGAGATGATGGTGGTTAGCCTGTAGTGGTGGTAATGGTGGTAGTCTTGGTAGTGGGCGTGGTGGTAAGGATTGCTGTTGTACAGAGGTTAGGAATAATAGTGGTAGGGATGATGGTGGAAGAGGAGCTAATAGTAATTGTGATGAAGATAGTAGAAATGGTGTGATTGTGACTGTAGAGGAGGTGAGGCTGATGCGTTTGGCGGTAGTGTCTGGTACTACGATGGTGGTAGTGTCTGGTACTACGATGGTGGTAGTGTCTGGTACTACGATGGTGGTAGTGTCTGGTACTACGATGGTAGTGTCGTACGATGGTGGTAGTGTCTGGTACTACGATGGTGGTAGTGTCTGGTACTACGATGGTGGTAGTGTCTGGTACTACGATGGTGGTAGTGTCTGGTACTACGATGGTGGTAGTGTCTGGTACTACGATGATGGTAGTGTCTGGTACTACGATGATGGTAGTGTCTGGTACTACGATGGTGGTAGCTGATATTACTGGCTGTGGTGTAAGTGGTGTATGGGGGGAAATAAGGAGGGAAGGAAAGATGGTTGGGATGGTGGCACAGATGATGGGAGGGAGTAATGGCTGGAATGATTGCTGGGGTGGTGATTGGGGTGATAGTTGGAGTGGTGATGGGTGTGGTGGTTGGGGTGGTGGTTGGTGTGGTGATGGTTGGTGTGGTGGTTGGTGTGACGGCTGGAGTGGTGGTTGGTGTGGTGGTTGGGGTGGTGTTTGGTGTGGTGGATGGGGTGGTGGTTGGTGTGGTGGCGGCTGGAGTGGTTGTTAGTGTGGTGGTTGGGGTGGTGGTTGGTGTGGTGGTTGGTGTGGTGGTTGGTGTGACAGCTGGAGTGGTGGTTGTGGTTGGGGTGGTGGCTTGTGTGGTGGTGGTTGGTGTGGTAGTTGGAGTGGTGCTTGGTGTGGTGGTTGGGGTGGTGGTTGGGGTGATATTTGGTGTGGTGGTGGTTGGTGTGGTAGTTGGAGTGGTGGTTGGTGTGGCGATTGGTGTGGGGATTGGTGTGGTGATTGGTGTGGTGGTTGGTGTGGTGATTGGTGTTGTGGTTGGTGTGGTGGTTGGTTTGGTGGTTGGTGTGGTGGTTGGAGTGGTGGTGGTGTGGTGGTGGTTGGTGTGGTGATTGGTGTGGTGGTGGTGTGGTTCTGTGGTGGTGTGGCGGTGACCTAGTGATGACATAATTCAAGTCTTGAAAATAAATAAACATAATAAAAATCCTTCTTAAGTATTTTTTTAATGGTATCATAGCATCCAAATCACGTAGATTCCAATTCACTAAGTGCGATTTGTTTTTATTTAAGAGTAAACAATTTCAGTCCACCAAAGAGAAATAATTCTTCTTTAATCGAGTAATAAGATAAATAATTAATAACCAAAAGTAACCGAGAGGATTGCCGTAAATGCATCTGAAAAATAGAACTATAATGGATTCTCTATACAACCCTGACATTACATTGTTTGCTGCGACTTGAAGCAGACCATAAACAGCTGTGATCCACATCGACAAAAGTAAGAACAGTTTGAATATCCCTTTTAATACCCGAGCAGAGATTCCCTAAGATCACTTTGTACCACATATGTTAGTTAGATGGCACTTAGATATTTATTTCTATTGTTGAGCCCCACCAAGCAAAATATTAAAAGAAAATATAGAAAGAAAAGGAATGCTTCATCAGGCTGGTATCTACAATGACCCGAAAAACGAAGATTGAAAGATTTTGACATCGTGTTCCTAGAAAAAGCAAATATTAAAGAAAACACGATCACTACTTACAAAATGCTCCTCTAACAAAGATTATTTAGCATAGAAGAGGCCAGCAAGAGGAAGCACAGATGAGGTTTCTCCAGGTAACCCATACAGACAATAAAGAAATGTCTCTGTAGTATTAAGAAGTATTACGGTAGCAGAAAAGAGAAACGAACTAGGTATGGCCAGCAAAGGATCGAGCCAAAAACGAGATTAAAGGTAAATACGACGGAGCTGGGAAAGACAGATAAGAGGAAACAGATCACGTTAGTTAACCGAAAGTTAAGAGACGGGTTGAAAGCCTGGAGATCATTACCCGCAAACTCAGCTAAGTAAATAAACACAACATGTGACCAGAGGCTAACATCAGTCGAATAACCACAGCAGCTTATGCACGGCTGGCGAGCTTAAGAACGGTATTCACGTAGTTAAACAAAGAGTCTTTCAGGACCCTGTATATGATGTATGTCAGAACTATCCTAGAGTATGCAGCACCAGCATGGAGCCCTCACTTGTGAATACATGTTCAGAAATTACCGAAAATCCAGATATTCCCTACGAAACAAGTACCGGAGCTAAGAGTAGGTGAATAAGGCACATGTTCAAAACATGAGTATGCATATTTGTTTAATATATGTATGTTTGTCGAACACAGAGATGATTTAATACAAGAGACGGTGGAAGAAGTGGATAGATAATTGAAAACGAGCGAATAATTTAATACGAAATCCTACATTGTAAATAGAACCAGATATGATCACGACGTACAAGGTACTCAGAAGACTTGATAGAGAAGAGACAGACTACACAGAGGGAAAGAACAGAAGACATAGAAACAGAGGAAGCTATATACAAATGAGTATCATTGACGTCAGTTTGAGGGTGGTCAGGAAGTGGAATGACCTTGGTGACGAAGTAGTGGAAGCAGGTTCTATACATAGTTTTGAGAACGGGTATGACAGGGCCTACGACGCTCATAGAGAGTAATTCTGGCAAGGGGTCAGTTGAGGGGCGGGGCACAGGAGATATTACACTGAGACACATGTACAAGCACCTACACACACACACATAAACACACACACACACATAAACACACACACACATAAACACACACACACATAAACACACACACACAAACATACACATTCAAATACACACACACACACACACACACACACACACAACACACACACACACACACACACACAATGAGTATCCCACATTTCACACCGCTCCTCGCTTGATATGATTCAGTCATCCGCATTTTATGCCCATAATAAATCATTCGCATCGTTTAAATTCAGTGCAACAAGTCGTGGGTGGACAAACACACGAGGTGAGGATCTCTCTCGTGCTTGCACAGGAGGTTAACACGTTGTAAAATAATTAATATATCATGTTAAACCTCTCAATTTAATATCTCTCGTTTGTCGAGGTTTTGCATAAAATTATCAACTGTATCATTAACTGCTGCAGTGAATACTGAAACTTCGCCGGGGGTTGACTTTCTATTATTCTGATTTTTAAATGGGGAGGTCCGTCCGACTGTTGGTGCAGGTGTTTGGAACCCATAGACTGGGAGAATTAAACAAAAAGGCTTCAAGGAAAAATAAGGACATTTTTCTTGTAGATGTTTGAAAATTCTACTTCTACTACCACCCCATCTGCAATACATAAATAAAAATATACTTTATTATGCAAAATGGTACACAAGGTTACGGAATATATTGTTGATACAAAAGGTGATTACCATAGCATAAAAAAACAACTAAATGCTAAACGTTTCAGAGATATATAACGAATATGAGTAAACAGAGGCCCTCACCTATTTGTGGTTGCAAGGGTCGAGTTTTAGCTCCTGGCCCCCGATGGTGTGTATGCCAACATTTAGAGGTTGAGTTCAGGTAGTATGCATCGGTGTTAGTGAAAAATCTCTGTTAAGACAACAGAAAGATTTCTCACTGCGCGGTGAACGTGAATGAATGTAAATATCTTCATTCTAACGAGAGACTCTATTCAGGCGATACTTAATTAGCTGGAAGGAAACCCTTACGTAAGTAAACAAGTCAGGTGTACAAGTTAGGTGTACTTAGGTGTACAAGTCAGGTGTACAAGTCAGGTGTACAAGTCAGATGTACAAGGAAAGCCAGCACAGATCATGAATTCTGTTTTTTTTATATAACATCTCTTATTATCAAAGAATAATAATAATAATAATAATAATATATTATTATTATTATTATTATTATTATTATTATTATTATTATTATTATTATTATTATTATTATTATTATTATTATTATATTATTATTATTATTTTTATTTTTATTATTATTTACATTAGTGAGTGGGAGCACTGACTGAGGGAATGGTAAATATTCAAGCTTTATCCAAGAAAGGGATGAGAAGGTCCAATTTCTTGGATCAAAAATCCCAAACCCGCACGTATGCAGAGGTTGATAATGTTCTCAAAATAAATACATACTTTACATTTATGTCCTTGATTCAGTAGCAAAAAACGTTGGGTCGACGCTGACAAATTCTTACTACAGAAACCTTACAGTTGAATTCATATGGCTGATTTTTTAATGACAGAATCTTTACGAGTGAATACTTGTACAAGTGAATTCAGGTGTACCAGTACTAACACCATCACCACAACCACCGTCACCACCACAACCACCGTCACCACCACCACCATCCTACTACCACTGCAGGAAGGAGTGATGAGTGTGTAAAGTGGCCCCCTTCGTTAGTTTCTGCAAACATTTCTCGATCGCCTTCTTTCTAGCCTCTCTTCTCCCTTTGTTTACCTGCCGCTGAGGCATGAATCCCCGACTTTGTTTGCCGTGTTGTCGCAGATAAAAGAGAGAGGAACATAGCGGAATTTTCAATGCCTCTGCTAAAGGGCTCTTGAAGTGAGGGTGAGGAGGAATTTATTCTGAAAGATTCATCTCCGAGTGCTGTGAGTAATGGTGGTTGGGTTGTCGACAAGCTGGATAATACAAAGACACTTTAAGCATTGCTTGCCTTTATTACGACAACGTTTCACCCAAGAAGAACTTTATCAAGTCAATTACTTGATAAAGCTGAATACTGTGCGAAGCTTTTTCTAAAATTTACGTCGCTTCTGCTTTCTATAAGTAATGGTGTAGGAGGCTGACCTCTCTATATAAAAAAATCCTATACATCTAGCGCGGGGATGAAGGAAGATTTCCAAATGCTGGGAAAGAAGTTACAGTAATATTCAGCTGGGTGATACTGCTACTGCCGTACGGTGGTTTATTTGGTGTTAGACGCAAAAAGCGAGAACAGGAGATGAGACACGACTTCCCGGAATCCATGTCTAGGTAAGTACACGCACACACACCACATTATCTGTGCGGTGGTTCGTAAAAATAAGTTAACTACATTGATGCTAGCGTCCGCAGCCTCTTGAATCATCGTTAAGTCGCCTGAGACAATGGCCACTAGCCCGAAAACCACTGACTCCAGCCCATGAATCCACATTATTACGGAGGAGAAATATATTGATTAGAATGAATCAACTTTGAAATGCATGAATAAACATACCACTTTCATTACCAATATTGACTTTCGCGCATCTGCACCGACTTAGAGGCAAGCACAATGGTATCAGCCTTTCAGTAAAGCTTTGAACTTTCTCGTGATTCTGTTTATGTTTGATGAGAGGAGGGTTCCACGCAGGGGCTGTGTAATCTAGGACTGGTCTTACATATGCCTTTTATAATAAACACAACTGGATGCATCAGCAGTGTACTGCTACCCTACTCTATATGAGAATTATCGGAGGGAATAAAAGCCAGCTCTGTTTTGCGGTTACATTACATCATACAGGATATGTTGTATGCATGAAGTAATGAAATTCTGTCGGCCTGATCTGGAAGTCTTCAGTAAGGGGATGAGGATGTCGTCAAATACTCCTCTATGTTTACAGTAGTTTACAGTGATCTGCTGAATGCCTCTTTGCTCTGATTCCTCTATGTGTTTTTTTTATTGTGTGTGTGTGTGTGTGTGTGTGTGTGCGTGCGCGTGTGTGTATGTGTGTGTGCGTGCGTGTGAGTGTGCGTGCGTGTAAATGCACTGGTGATGAATAATAATGCGTTGTGTGCAAACTTCAATAATTTACGAGGCATGAAAGGCCACTGACTCGCTATATGAGCCATTGAACACGCTGTAAAGATTTGCTCAACCAAATTAAAATTCCCTAGCTTGTATTTTACACATTATGATATTTGCACATGTTATAAAATTCAGTCTGAAGCCGCCTGCATATACTAATAATTATTATTCGACGTGATTAAAAGCATAGTTACACAAGAATATGTTTACAACTTAAATGAGAAATTAACAGCTGGTATAATTAACCCCTTGAGTAGAATGTGTTCACCTAGGCAGAGGTGCTTTACACTCATTTTTAGAGTGACTTGACTACAATGACTCAAAATCATTCTTGAGTAGAATGATTTGCATGGACTGATTTTTACCCATTTAAAGAAATAAATTTACTCACTGTGTATGGCACCTTAAGAATTAGGGATTTTAATACTCACTGTGTATGGCACCTTAAGAATTAGGGATTTTAATACTCACTGTGTATGGCACCTTAAAAAGACAAGGTTTTAATACTTGAGTAAAAACACTAGGTAGCAACACGTCAAAAGTTGACATACAGTGACGACGTAAAAAAAATGATAGAAATGTGAAATTTAATTCGTAAGGATTGCCTATCCTCTCATCTTTCGGAAAAAAAAGGTAATTTACGTTTGAAGCCTATCGACTATACAGGTATCAATAAGGCTGCAGTCCACCTAAACACTACCATGAAGGGTACTTTAATCCCTAAATTAGGGCATAAAGTGAACTCTTATTTCATTCACACAGAGAAATGGTTAGTATAATTTAGTCTTTCCACTAGACGAGGACCAGGACGCGAGTCACCTGTTCACCGCCACTCAAGAATATTTTCATTCTTAAAATATGGATTAAATTAAACATTCAGTGAATATACAGCGTATATACACCTCTTGGTGTATATACGCTGTGATAAACAATCCGTAAAAATGATTGTTTTATGAAAGGCCTATTATATTTCGCCCCTCTAGGGAGGTTCTTTGATGCTGGTGAGGGGCTCTTGATCTAGGGAATTGGATATGTGCTCTAGATCCTTGAAGTGAGCCTGAATGCCTTCCATCCCTTCCCCCCCACAGGCAATGTATATTCCCTACGGTTTTAGCGCTCCCCGATGATGATAATAATAACAATGATGTTACAGACTCCACAAAGCTCGTTAAGGTTGCATACCACCTGTATATTACCAGTCAAGAATACTTTAATACTTGAAATAAGAATTAACGTAAATTGTGCGAATACAGTGATAGACATACACTCTTTGTCCACGTCTTCGTATATACTATATACCATGTAGCCTGTGTTGGCAGTTAGTGACTCGAACTTGTGACTCGAACTGGTGACTCGAGCTGGTGACTCGAGCTATTATCTCAGGCTACATAATAACTCGAACAACCTCATATTCTCGTGGCTTTTGAGTCAGTTCTATTTCGCCTAAATGAGCTATGGGTGTCAACTGGTGATTTGAGTTTATTGGTGGCCTGGTAGGCAACGCTCTGGTCTCAAACACTGAGTGCCAAGTGGTTCGATCCCCGTGTTTCTTTACACCTGCTACTGTCCCCGTTCACCCGGCAAGCAAGTAGATACCTGGGTGTTAGTCGGCTGGTGTGGGTGGCATCCTGGGGGTCAACATTGAAGGACCCCAGTGGAAATAATACAGACAGTACTCGATGATGCACTGACTTTTTAGGGTTATCTGAACAGAATCTTATCTTAATGATCAATTACGTTATCAGTGATTATGCCAGCTTTTAGAGGATTTGTTTTATTTGTCCAAATGTAATCAAAATAAGATGCGAATATCTCAGTGATTCTTACGTAAGTTTGGTTATTTTGAGAGCAATTGTGAGTAATTATAAATGTTATTTAGTAAGACAGATATTTGTGGGTCTTCTGCCTAGATGAAATTGAAGTTAAAGTCACAGCCATTATTAAGTGATGGTTGTTGAGTTTATTGTTTATTATCAAGTCTTTAAGATTATCCCCAAATGTGCCTATGTCGGCATGTGGAGATCTGTAGGCAGCTTCTATTGCAAATAGGACGCTTACAGTATGTTTTGAACTGTTAACTGGACAAGTATATATTTCCCATGTTCCTCACTGGTACATGTAGAGTGTACCAGTGCGAAGCATTGGGTGCATACGAGAGAAGTAACCTTTGCTGTGCTGGGTTCCAGTGGTCGGCCCAACTTTCTCAGTGGGAAGGGAAAAGGCTTCTGGATAAAAGTCTTTGGAATGTGCTAGTGGTGGTGGTATTACCGCGAGGGCTCCTCCGTCTTTACTCAGGGGATAGTCAGCCCTCGTGAGTAATAAAAACAAATATGTGAAGACAGAGAATGAATTCGTACCTAGACAACTTTGCCATCTGTGTTGCTAGGATTCTACCCGCACACCATAACCCACGACTGTCTGGTGGCTACTGCTGCCCGCTTCCCCTTTGGACGGTGTAAGGGGAGTGATTCGATGACTGCAAAAGGGCTCTTGATCCGGAGTTGGAACTACATTCCTCTATCCTTGGATCAAATCAGATTACCTCCCATCCTCAGGGCCCTGCACTATCCTCACAGGTATATATTGTCTCCTCGTTAATAGAATAATGTTGAGCACTGAGTCTTGAAATAATATTTAGTCAAAAACGGGATTTTGAGTGGACATTCGTAATTAACTAAAACTATGGTGAACTATACTAATTCATGAGGAAGTATGAGCCCATGCTTCCCGTGAAATAATAATAATAATAATAATAATCATTAGGAAGTGGAGAAAATAATTGGCTGATTGTTTTGCTGTAAGATACTGAAGCAAAGTATAATAAAGACGGTCAAATTAAAAGAGAGAGAGAGAGAGAGAATATAGGTATTGAGAATAGAATAGGAAGCATGTGAAGATAACGATGAAGAGGATTGAGGAAATGGAAAAATGTTTGTTGCAGTGAGAAGAGAGAAAAAACTAAAGAAACTCTAATGGTAGAAATAAGAAGGCATGGAAGAGAGAGAAGAGGTTAGAAGGAGGGAAATGAGAGAAGAAGAGAGGGTGGAAGATGGAAGGATGAGCGAGAAGGAATGGAGGAGAACAATGTTGCGAAGGAATGGGATAGAGAAGTAATGGAGACCAGGAATGGAACGGAGAGGTCTGACAACAAAGAGAAAGGAGAGAAGTTAAAAGAGGAGGGGTGACAAGCGATGGAACGGGTTGGATAAAAATGAAAAGGAAAAGGTGGAAAGATAGAGAGGAAACCTAAAAT
Source organism: Cherax destructor (assembly GCA_009830355.1). Classification (NCBI taxonomy): domain Eukaryota; kingdom Metazoa; phylum Arthropoda; class Malacostraca; order Decapoda; family Parastacidae; genus Cherax; species Cherax destructor. The sequence continues at coordinate 358,392 of WNWK01000281.1, forward strand.
CAGAAGAAATGGAATGGTAAAGGTGAAACGAGAGGACGGCTAAATGAGAAATGGGAGAGAATTGGCTGCTGAGGGAGTAGAGATGAGAGGAAAATAATAATAGAGGAGTGAGAGGGAAGGGGACACTCAGAGAGGCAAAATGGAAAAGCTAAGGACAAATGACTCAAAGGCTAGAAGTGAGAGGCAAATAAAGTATCTAAAGAGAGAGAGAGAGAGAGAGAGAGAGAGAGAGAGAGAGAGAGAGAGAGAGAGAGAGAGAGAGAAAGACTTTCAAATGAGCCGATGTAGGTAACAGCTATTAGCTTATGAATAAAGTTAGGAGCCCTAAACCTGACCTTGTAAAACCCTGTGTAAAATAGAAGGAAAATACAATGTTGAATATGCTCCATTTTCTTGGATCGCCTGCCCTCCATCTCATCTGCGCCTTCTGGACAGAACAGCGAACCGTGTAAGGCGATTTATCTTTCATCTCGACCCAGTTTCGGTGAATCTGTCATCTCAGCAGAGCCTTCAACACCGGAGAGGTGTGGGTGACCTTACTGTTATATTTACAAGGCAATGATATCGAAGTATCACACCTGCCTCCACTTCGCGGTCAGAGAGAATACAGCTTTTATTCCACAAGACGGGCAGAAAACTGTACTCACACTCTTGCTGTACCTCATGAAATCTTTAACCTAGAGCTAGTTATTACTTCATCCTTTTTCATGTTTCATGAAAATAATGATTTCATATATATATATATATATATATATATATATATATATATATATATATATATATATATATATATATATATATATATATATATATATATACTTAAATCATAGTGAGGAAGATTGAAATTGCCTCATTTTGGTATATATTTATTAACAAGAAGACAATTGTATCTAAATTTGCCTCTTAGTTTCATGTATTATTGTGCTTTTTGTGTTGATGGAAGAAAATATATTGTTAATATTAGAGAAAACCTTAATATGAGCTGAAAAAGGCAACAGCTGTTAGCTTATTGAATAAGTTAGTGTATCTTAGCCTGCAAGTGTAATATTTCCATGTAAAAAAAATAAGAGAAAAAAGCTATCTAGAATCAGATAAAAAATTCCTCTTTGTGTTTCCTACATCAGCTCAACTGACTTTTTTCTTTGTTAAAAGATAAACAAATAGGCCAAATATGCAACAGGATGAAGTTCTCTTCTTTCCTCTCACTCACTCTTCTCTCTTTTAATCTCCTCTCAACTATCTCTCTCTCTCATCTCCTCTCTCTCTCTCTCTCTCTCTCTCTCTCTCTCTCTCTCTCTCTCTCCTCTCTCTCTCTCTCTCTCTCTCCTCTCTCTCACTCTCTCTCTCTCTCTCCTCTCTCTCTCTCCTCTCTCTCTCTCTCTCTCTCTCTCTCTCTCTCTCTCTCTCCCTCCCTCCCTCCTTTAATTACAATAGATAAACGGACTGTGTCCTGATCCCCGACATGCAGCAACATGCATCTTACTGACTATTCTTCCTCGGCGTCTCTTGATTCCACTTTCACCTTTTATTTAGTAATCTCTTAATTCTTTATGCTCACATTCACAGCTATTTGCTCTCCGTGTGAGTTTACGTAAAAAAAAAGTCTCAATGAAAAAAATTGCGCATCGCTCATGCTCTTTAAGGATTTATGAGTTCATTTGTTTAAGTGACACTGTCTTTTCCGCCACTGTATATCCTACTTTCTCGCTACTGCTTTAGCAATTGTACAGTGTAAATAAAGACACACACACACAATAGAGGGATTAGAGACATTCTGTTAAAGATGCCGTCGTTCAGCTACCTAGTAAAGCGAAAAGGATAAATCAGAAATCAGGAAGAGAGTCCAAGAGGCCAGAATACAGATGATTATACAGGCATCAGACGATTTTGGGGAGAAATATGTGAAGTGTTTAGGTTAGCCGTCAGACCACGCGAAAAAGTATGGAATTCCTCAACTGTAAATGCATGGTAACATAAAATACGTTTGTACCAACCCGACAAAATTGGTACAGGACCAGAGACCCTGGGAAAATTCTGATTTACTCATCAATGTAAGGAAGCAAAGTGTAGACACAAAAGTAGGTGGACACACAGAACACAGCCTGTGTCACCAAACATACAGAAAGTAGAATTAAAAAACAATTATTTCAGTGTAGGAAGCGAGAGAGAAAATCAATTTGAAATAGACAATATAGCCAAAGCCGAATCAAAACAAAGATACTTTACAGTTACATGATCAGGACGAAAGGGACAGTAAGGTATCAAGTATTAAAGGGAAGCACGGTGATTAATCTCAGAGATCTTTCCAAGGGTGTGCCTTAATAGTGGCAAAGGGCTCTTTATACAGGGAATAAGAGTTACCCTTTCCTTTCTTGGGTCAAACCTGAATACAGGTAGCACCAATGCGGAACCTCTTACTTTGCCAAATATAAAGAGAACTGAAGTACAAGAAAGTTTGATAGCTATATGTTTTGTGACCGATTAATGAAGAAGAAAAATATGAGTTATAATCACGACAATACATAGAATACTCCGAAAACTAGTCGAGGCAGGCAAAAAGCAGGATTGTGACCTAGGAAGTAACTAGAACAGGAGGACACAAATGGAAATACGATCTTCACGTTACGAGAAAGAAATGTCAGTTTACCTTTTAGGATATATACATAATGTGAGAAATCACGAAAGCGCATGGAATTTCACTATTTTTGTATATTTGTGATATCACTTTTTTCTGTGATCTTATTTTAAACACACACACACACACATACACATACACACACATACAAACACACACATACACACACACACACACACACACACACACACACACACACACACACACACACACACACACACACACACACACACACATGTATATATATATATATATATATATATATATATATATATATACCTGGAATAAGTGAAATACTGTTGTATGTTTTTTGTGAGAGTTGTCGGGACACTAGAATGCTCCAAGTGAAAACACAAACCAACAGTTCAACAAAGGCAGCCCGATAATTAAATCGTCCAACATGCCACATATTGTAGACTTTGGAATGTTATATTATTAATGGTAAACAACACCGACATGTTGACGGAAGGACCCATGTGCAACACTTGGGTATCTTTTCTGTCGAAACGTTTCGCCCTGTCCCATAAGCTTCTTCTATCGAGTGCAGGCGATTTTAATACAGGAAATAGTGGTTTTGATATGATCGGTTCCAGTCTGAAAGGCTGATTCCAGTGTTATCTTCTGTCCTCGACTGAACAAGCCTGTAGTGCAAGCAAAACATTTCGGCAATGAAAATAACGAAGTGTTGCACAAGTCTTCAGAATGTTACCATGATAGTCTTCCAGCGATAGAGCCACTTCCTGATATATATATATATATATATATATATATATATATATATATATATATATATATATATATATATATTTAAATAGGCATGTTCCTGAGGGGGTAGCATCATATAGAAACACGAGTCGAGGCATTCCGTGCTGAGGAAGCGGACTTAAGAGAAGCATGTCAAGAGCTGTCTGCGGATGAAGTTTAAATGGGCATCTCATTCATTGCAAACTAGCAAACGGCAGATATTAATGGAGTATGTGGGAGAGAAGGTAGAGTGCTGAAGTGAGTGTGTGGGAAAGTGCGTGGAGTGCTGGAGTGAGTGTGTATGAGTGTGAGTGAGACCCAGTGGCTGCAAATTATCAGTGTTGGAGGAGAGTGGAACTTCTTCGCGTTGAATCTAATGGATTTTCTTTGATATGTATATATGTAATAAACGAAAGGAAAAGAGACATGTAAAAAGTACTCATTTTTCCAGATATTTAGATGATCGTGAGAAATTTTGAAATTTTTGTGTAAATAATATTTTCCTTATATTTTAATTACAGTATTTACACATTGTTTTACATGAAATAGGTATATCAAACAATGAAGTGTGCATCTTCATAGTGTTTATACTATGAAGATGACGATATACGTATGTATATCGTCAGTGTATAAATACCGAGAGGTGTGTACATCTGTGTATATAGATCGCGAAGTACCCTCCTTTGCCATAGTCGTCTGCACGAGATGTGCTGCATAAATGAGGCACGTGCAGTCGAGAAATGCATATATATATATATATATATATATGTGTGTGTGTGTGTGTGTGTGTGTGTGTGTGTGTATATGCATTTGTAGAGAACAACAGTTCAGTACAAAACGCTAAAAAAAAGTTATTTTCAATAGTTACTACATACATACAAACATATAACTCAAAAATATACAACGATAAAAATGATGTTGGTAATAAATCACGATAAATGGTATGAGCAATAACTCGAAGCAAATCGCAACAAAAGGCGGCTTGTACGGACATATGGCCGAGTAGGGGTGCTGGATGGCGTTCTGCAGAGGGGGTTCGCTGGAGCCGCTGCTGAATCCTAGGATAAATGTTGTGTGTGCAGGATCCCCCAGGTGTATTCTTGAGATACTGGGATGTATTAGACACCCAGGTGTATCGTAAGACTAATGTGCTGTGTAGGAATCCTCGGTATATCATAGGATTAACGTAAATAATAAAAGGATAATAATAATAATAATAATAATAATAATAATAATAATAATAATAAGGAAAATAACAATAATAATAATAATAATAATAAAAATAATAATAATGACAATAATCATAATGAAAATTATTTCAATAATAGCATATTATATTTATTATCACGATACTAATAATACTAATAATAATAATAATATTATTATTATTATTAATTTGAATATTTTTGTTATTATTATTAACCTCATTGTACATTCCCTTAACGGATAGATACTGAAAATCTCTCAACCACCAAAGCATCAGTAAATGAAGAGACAAGCAATTTTATAAGAGACACCAGGTGACTGAAGGAGCGTGCATTATGACAGTTAACAGTCAATTCAGGAGGAGAAAGCTACGTGGGAACCAGTCAATAAGTGACCAGCGGACATGTGAAGCTGGACACGGCTTCAACGCGACGGTCTGATTTGTGGAGGCATGCCAAGGGACGTACAGGAAGGAAGGAAGGAAGGAAGGAGGAAGAATGTGGATAGTAGGGAGCGGGAAGGAGAAGAAAAGTGGGAAGATAGAGGGACGAAGAAGATTGCGAAAAGTAAATGATTTTCAATTTACTATATATATATATATATACAGTACATTTGTTTACAACAACGTTTGCACTCTTAGTTATAAAGATACGATATTCTCTCTACGTTATTGTGCAATATGGCATAAAATGTGTACATAAAGGTGTTTAAGAAAGTGAAGTGGCACAGATGATTGGTAGAGTGACGAGCCAAGTGCTGGGGAGGGAGGGAGGAAGAGAAGGGAGGGAAAAGGAAAGATGAAGGGGTATGAAGAATAGAAAGACGGGAATGGAGGGGAGGGGAAAGGGAAGGAGGGAGGAAGAAATAGAAGGAGAGAAGTAAGCGAAGGAGAGAAGGAAGGATTAAACGAAGTACGGAGAGAAGAAATGGAGAATAAAGAGTAGGGTGAGAGATTAAGGCCAAAGCCATGAGATAAAGGGAAAGGGTGATGGGAGAGGGGGAAGAGAAGCAAGGAGGAGAGAGAGAGAGTAAGAAGTGCATTAATGCAAAGGAAAGCAGGTGGGGAAGCAAGGGGAAGGGAGGGAGGGAAGGGGAGAAGAAGAAGAAAGGGCGGACGGAAAAAGGAAGGGAAAGAGGGAGTTTGTGATGCATAATAGAAGACTGACCATTATTTACCCATCATCTGCCTCCTCTTTCCACCCATTCTTACTTCCCACCCCTCCCTCCCTGCTCCACCCCACATCATACCTCATCCCCCCCCTTCCCCTTGCATTCCCATTCCCTAGCAACCCACTCTTCCCCTTCCCCTCTAGTATTCTCCATCCCCCTACGAAAGCCTCTATCTCCCCATACCCGCAGTAAGAGTATTCAGTCCCCATGATATATGGTACAGGATCATAATATCTGTCACCATTAGCAATGCATGACACCCCATTGGCAGCCGGGAACTGCAGTTCTGCCAAGCTTGCTAGACAGCATAAAAACTACCTATTGGGAAGTCTGAGCTTGCCGTAGTGACCAGTGGGCAGTGGGCATAAGGGTATCAGAGAGTGGGAAAGCCAGGTGGGTATGGGAACTGCCCTCTTGATGCTAAGGTAAGCTTGAAAGCTTACCTTAGCATCAATGATGCAGAATATGCCTTCTTTCTCTCTTCAAATTATTTTCATTCTTTGTTTCTCTTAATTTTTTTCATTCTCTTCTAATTGTGTATATGTTTTTCCTTAATTATTTTTATTCTATTTCACCAAATTGTTTCCATTTCCCGTTCCCCCATTTTTTCTTTTGTTTGTGGTCGTCTATACGAACGCAGCTTATCTCAGTGTGCCTCACAAATATCTCAGTGTACCTCACAATACCTCAGTGTACCACACAAATTCCTCAGTGTACCTCACAAATACCTCAGTGTACCTCACAAATACCTCAGTGTACCTCACGAATACCTCAGTGTACTTCACAAATACCTCAGTGTACCTCACAAATACCTCAGTGTACCTCACAAACACCTCAGTGTACCTCACAAATACCTCACGTATATCTCAGTGTACCTCACAAATACCTCAGTGTACCTGACAAATATCTCAGTGTACCTCACGTATACCTCAGTGTACCTCACAAATACCTCAGTGTACCTCACAAATACCTCACGTATACCTCAGTGTACCTCACAAATACATCAGTGTACCTCACAAATACCTCAATGAACCTCACAAATACCTTAGTGTACCTCACAAATACCTCAGTGAACCTCACAAATACCTCAGTGTACCTCACAAATACCTCAGTGTACCTCACAAATACATCACGTATACCTCAGTGTACCTCACAAATACCTCAGTGTACCTCACAAATACCCCAGTGAACCTCACAAATACCTTAGTGTACCTCACAAATACCTCAGTGAACCTCACAAATACCTCAGTGTACCTCACAAATACCTCAGTGTACCACACAAATACCTCAGTGAACCTCACAAATACCTCAGTGTACCTCACAAATACCTCAGTGTACCTCACAAATACCTCAGTGAACCTCACAAATACCTCAGTGTACCTCACAAATACCTCAGTGTACCTCACAAATACCTCACGTATACCTCAGTGTACCTCACAAATACCTCAGTGTACCTCACAAATACCTCAGTGAACCTCACAAATACCTTAGTGTACCTCACAAATACCTCAGTGAACCTCACAAATACCTCAGTGTACCTCACAAATAACTCAGTGTACCACACAAATACCTCAGTGAACCTCACAAATACCTCAGTGTACCTCACAAATACCTCAGTGTACCTCACAAATACCTCAGTGTACCTCACAAATACCTCAGTGTACTTCACAAATACCTTAGTGTACCTCACAAATACCTCACAAATACCTCAGTGTACCTCACAAATCCCTCAGTGAGCCTCACAAATACCTTAGTGTACCTCACAATACCTCGGTGTATCACACAAATACTTCAGTGTTCCACACAAATACCTCGGTGTACCTCACGAATACCTCAGTGTGCCTCACAAATTCCTCACTGTACCTCACAAATACCTGAGTGTACCTCACAAATACCTCAGTGTACCTCACAATACCTCGGTGTACAACACAAATACTTCAGTGTTCTACACAAATACCTCAGTGTACCTCACGAATACCTGTGTACCTCACGAATACCTCAGTGTATCTCACGAATACCTCAGTGTACCTCACAAATACCTCAGTGTACCTCACAAATACCTCAGTGAACCTCACAAATACCTCAGTGTACCTCACAATACCTCAGTGTACCTTACAATACCTCAGTGTACCACACAAATACCTCAGTGTTCCATACAAATACCTCAGTGTTCCTCACAAATACCTCAGTGTTCCACACAAATATCTCAACAGTACCTCAGTGTTCCACACAAATACTTCAGTGTACCTCACAAATACCTCAGTGTACCTCACAAATTCCTCAGTGTACCTCACAATACTTCATTGTTCCTCACAAATACGTCAGGGTACCTCACAAATTCCTCTGTGTTCCACACAGTACCTCAGTGTACCTCACAAATACCTCAGTGTTCCTCACAAATACCTCAGTGTACCTCACAAGTTCCTCAGTGTACCTCACAATAACTCAGTGTATCTCACAAATACCTCAGTGTTCCTCACAAATGCCTTAGTGTACCTCACAAATACCTCAGTGTACCTCACAAATGCATCAGAGTACCTCACATATACTTCATTGTACCTCACATATTCCTCACTGTACCTCACCTATGAATCAATATGCCTTAGATATACCTCACTGTACATTATTTATACTTCACTGTACATTATTTATACTTCACTGTACATAACATAAGTACTTCACTTTTACCTGAGATATCCCTTGAACAAACTCTCTTAACTCATCTTTTACTTCACATGTACCTCACCTTCCTCTCACCTATACCTCACCTGGCTCTCACCTGTACCTCACCTGGCTCTCACCTTACCTCACCTACCTCTCACCTGTACCTCACTTGGCTCTCACCTGTATCTCACCTACCTCTCACCAGTACCTCACCTTCCTCTCACCAGTACTTCACCTACCTCTCACCAGTACCTCACCTTCCTCTCACCAGTACTTCACCTACCTCTCACCAGTACCTCACCTTCCTCTCACTAGTACCTCACCTTCCTCTCACCAGTACTTCACCTACCTCTCACCTGTACCACACCAACCTCTCACCAGTACCTCACCTTCCTCTCACCAGTACCTCACCTTCCTCTCACCAGTACTTCACCTATCTCTCACCAGTACCTCACCTACCTCTCACCAGTACCTCACCTACCTCTCACCAGTACCTCACCTTCCTCTCACCAGTACCTCACCTATCTCTCACCAGTACCTCACCTACCTCCCACCAGTACCTCATCTACCTCTCACCAGTACCTCACCTACCTCTCACCAGTACCTCACCTACCTCCCACCTGTTCCTCGACTATAATTGTATATCTGTACTCCTGTGTATAATCATTTTACAAAGGCAGTTGTTTTTTCATAATTATTCTAAAATGTATACAATATAAACAATCAATAATAATAATAATAATAATAATAATAATAATAATAATAATTATTATTATTATTATTATTATTATTATTATTATTATTATTATTATTATTATTATTATTATTGTTATTATAATTAACTTTGTTTTCAAAACTTGTACTCTTATTATCCTTATCATTTTTTATATTATTTATCAATATTTTCATTATTTGGTTTTCGCAATTTGCTTAATATTAATATTAATGCACTTAACAATCTAAATAATTTTTCATATGATAATTAATAGTAGTAGTAGTAACTTCAGTTACTATTATTATTGACACAAAGTATTAAAATATTAAAAAATATTCATCCCTAGTATATACACACCCAGAAGTGCACACATCTTAGTATATACACTAGTATATTCATTTATTTCTGCTTTAAATGTTAAAGTGTCTTTGACTAGTGACTTATAGATAGAATGTAGCCTTAATATAATTTATATTATAATTATTATTATTATTAATTTAAGTTACTCATTATTATTCTTTAATATTATTTATTTGTTGATTATTATTAGTAGTAGTATTATGTAATTATTAATGCGAAATATTATTATTAGAAGTACATATTAATCGTTGATATTATTAATATTAGATATTACATTTAATATTATTAATTATTACTATTATTATTAATTTTATTATTTGTTAAAAACGAACCTGTTATTACGTCATTTACTTTTAAAGTTATATCTGTATATTATTATTATTTTTATTATTATTATTATTATTATTATTACTAGTATTAGTATTAGTAGTTGTATTTTATTATTATTTTTGTTTAAGCATTTATTATTATTATTATTATTATTATTATTATTATTATTTATAATAGCTATTATATTATAAAATGTTAAATAATCAGTACAAGTACAACAAAAACAAAAATAAAGGAAAATTAACTATTAGAGAAGAATTATATAAAATAATGCAATTTCTAATTCCCATTTATCGACACAAAGTACAGTACACATCATGGTCTATTTTCTGTGAGATGGATTCCTTGATAACTGCTGACTCGTGTCATCACTAAAAGCATTGGTCTTACAGAAAGGTTCGAACAACAAACTAGTGCATAATATGCACCGAGGTGTGTCTCTCAGTGCATTTATATATGCTTCGAGTTTGCCTCAGTCTCAGTTGTTATTGATTAGAGTATGATTTGGGATTAATGTACAATTATTGTCTTTTTCTTTCCTACATGGCCTGGTTGACACATTGACTAAAGAAAGAACTTTGAAAAAAGAAGTGGAATATAATTTTTGTATGGATCCAGTCTTTTTAAAAGACTAAACGACTTTTTTTAACTTGATGAAAAGAATTGCATTTGAACTTTCAGATGAGATATTTTGAGTGAATTTAAAATCCAACTGATGTTACTTTCTCTTTTATTATCTTTCTTTTATTAGCTCTAATTTATTGTCGTGTCTCTAATTTCTGTGAAAATAAAAGACATAATCACAAACGGACATCAGTGATTATGTCTTTATTTTCGTCCTGTAAGATAATTTCCTAATGTATTTTCATGATTATATACTGAAAATTTATTTAGGCTTGTCCCTGTGTGTGCATATAATGTATATAGACGTAATTTTAATAGTATATGTTTTTAGCTTGTCTATGAGTGTGTTAATGGCTTGTCTGTATGTTTAGTCTTGTTTGGGAATTGTGCTTAGATGTGGCTCTGAAAGGTTTCATCGTCGGGTCTTTGTGTTTGGAAATTTCTTTAGACGTTTCTATGTGTGTAAATACAGTCACATTTCTGTGGGTGTATTTACAAGCATCATTAGTCTATGAGCGTATTTAGACAGTCCTGTGATTGTTCAGACGTGTCACTGAGTGCGTTTAGACGGTTATGTATATTAGTTGCATAGATGTTTTAGTTTAACATATTTATTATGCACCCAATGCCCATCTTGTAGGCGGTAGTTAAAAGATTACAGAGGTACCTAATGCGTCCAGGGACTGGGCCGCAAAGTTTTGATAGATGAACAAGTTACAAAAGTAATGAACTATTTACATGTTTATATCCGGTCACAATCGTAATGAGTTATTTATGCAAACATTAATTAGGTCACACACACACACACACACACACACACACACATACATACATACGCACGTACGCACGCACACGCATACACGCACACACAAACAAAGTGGTAATTCTTTATTTACAGTGAACAAAGTCAGGGTATTTTTCAAGAATGGTTTGTAAGATACCACAGTGGATAAAATACTTTGATATTTCTTGAATATTTCTGAGTAAGTTGTCTCTGAATTCATTAATTTCATCACATTCCAGCACATAATGACGAAAGTGTGACAATTGTCCATTTGGCAAAGTTTATATTTCGTTTGGTCTACATCTGGTGGTGGTGATTTAACCTGCCAAAAATAATTATATCCCAGCCGGAGCCGGACGGTAGTGACATCTAAGAGTCTGTTTATCTTGTTGGATGCACCATAGAATGTGGCTCCTCCTGCATGATAGAATGACGATAGATGGACTGACTGGTGTCATTCTCCCTCAGTCTTAAGTCAGTAAAGTTCAGTTGAAGTTCTCTTCGTATTATTGTTCGCAAACTGCTAACTGACAAGCCAAGAATGTAATCTACTCCATCTTCGAAGACATGCATCTGAAGAATAATGTGCTACTGAAAGCTGTTCATGGTGGGCGAATTCCGTAGACTGTTTTGTGGTCTCTGGTCTCTTGCACTCTCTCCATGGACAAAGCACAAAGCGTTTTCTTTGATTTCGTCACGATGATTCTTCGTCGTTCGTTAAAGTTTCAGCGCTATGTGACCCCATCTTGTTTAGTGGGGTTTTTTTACGAATAATAAAAAAAAATGTCGACATCTAAAGATGTTTGAGTTTTATTTTTCTGGACGGTCTGTAATTTTATTTCTCTTTCTTAATTTAACACACACACACACACAAACACACACACACACACACACACAGACACACACACACACACACACACACACACTCACACACACACACACACACACACTCACACTCAGTCTCAGCGAAAAAAACTGAGGAAGACTTCACGCTCAACACATTCGATAGTCTCAGCAAAATACACTAGGCTGGTAAATATAAGAACAGTTTTCAGAAATATGAACAAAGAATGATTCACGACGTTGTACACAAGACATGACGAAACTGTAAAGATGTTAGTCAACAGACTGAGAGATGAGCTGCACGGAAAATGTCTGTAACTCAACATGACAAAAGAGGAATTATTTATATATACTTTTACAGTGCTGTACTCTTGTGTGTGTGTGTGTATGTGTGTGTGTGTGTGTGTGTGTGTGTGTGTGTGTGTGTGTGTGTGTGTGTGTGTGTGTGTGTGTGTGTGTGTATCAACTAAGGCTTTGCACTATACGTTATCACATCATAATTTCCAACTAAAATCGTGATTTTCAGAACATAATCCTACTGTGTGCATAGATTATACAACGATAAAACTATAGATACAATCAAAAGACACCTAAATCAAGATGTTTAGAGATGCATCACACTTAGACGTGCAAAAAAAAAAACATCATACACACACACCCATCATAACACACACACCCATCATAACACACACACCCATCATAACACACACACCCATCATAACACACACACCCATCATAACACACACACCCATCATAACACACACACCCATCATAACACACACACCCATCATAACACACACACCCATCATAACACACACACCCATCATAACACACACACCCATCATAACACACACACCCATCATAACACACAGACAAGAGCCCTAATTATCAAATCTTGGTGTTCCTCTCTACACAACCTTCACATATGTCACCATGGGAGACTGCAACTCGCACCAGAGTATGAGACATGGAGCAAAAACCGTGGGAGGAGGAGGAGGAGGCAGAGGTGGTGGTGGAGGGGTGTATGGGAGGCAACCGCACGGGACTGTATCCTTCAGTATCCTTAGCTCGGCGGCTCAACAGGATGCGTCTACGAGGCCGACGCACCTCCAGGATGCAGGGTATCCCTCTTCCTTCCTCGTCGTCGTCCGCTACCTTGTCAAGGATGTTCTACAGGTCCTCCGTCTTCACGTCCTAGTTACTTAAAGTGGATATTGACTTCTCGTGGGAGTTACCATCAACGAGACGTCCACGTGAGTTTGTGTTGACAATGTGGCGGCCAGTTATGTTGTGTGTGATTAAAGTATGTTGTAGTGCACGCATGTAAGGTACGTACGTGCTAGTAATACCTCTTTAATAAGCCTATGAAAAAGTCTTCATCTCTTTCAGTGGTCACTGGTGATTGCAATAAGATGCTGTGTTAGAATATGCTTAGGCCGCCGTGACAGGAGTGCTACAAGTCCGTCCTCAGGAGCCATTGAGAGTGTCTGCACAGTTGACAGCCGATCTGTGCTACTGTTGTGAGGTTGTACAACCCAGCATGTTGCTGGTTACTTAAGATGTGCTTTAATGTGTTGTACTTGAGTGAACACTCGTATTATTAATGAACTTACGTGAAGCGCTAAACCCATAAGGGTCATGCAACTCCAAAAAAAAAAATTGAAGCTCGATCCTCCTCTGTTAATAGTTTATCTGCACCATGGCTGCAGCTACGTACGTAGCTGAACCATGGCTGCAGCTACGTACGTAGCTGAACCATGGCTGCAGCTACGTACGTATCTGAACCATGGCTGCAGATACGTACGTATAACTGACGAACGTGTCCGAGTGTGTATAATCGATAGTCTTATTAACACAGCGTGCTTATCGACCTTATCTAACTGCAGCAGAGGATCTCTTTTAATGTTTGTTTTAGTATGTACTGTAAACTATATTAGGTTGCTATCACGGCTGCTTAATTCGTAAAAGATATACAAACATAAGCATGAGGGTTTAATAAGGAGGAGGAGAATGAGGTGGAGGAGGAGAAGGAAGAGGAGAAGAAGGAGGTTGCAGATGTGGGTGTTCGCTTCAATGACAAATTTGTGTGTAGTATTTACATTGCACTCGTCCTGTTCGTAATAAGCGCATATAATAATCATTGTTTAAAAAATGTAGTGGTAGGAGAGTTAAGATAGTGGTGGGAGTAGTGGACGATACTTTGACTACTGATGTTTTAATGATAAGAGACGGATGAAGCTTATCTAGTGGTCTGAGAGCTTTGATGGGAGGGATGAAGCCGACAGGGAACAGTGAGCAACAGGTGGGGGCTTCAACCAATGATAACAGTGGCCACCAAAACTAGTGCCGCCGACAGCAGTCATAACAGCAGTGGTATATCACTACACCGTTAATTCCTTTTAGGGAGTTTTGCAAAAATGCGAGAATGATGAACATGGGATTCGCGTCACCCCTCTTCTGTGTTACTTCTCAAAACATTAAGATTTCTGTCCTCGAAATCTGTGTGGGTGCTGACGGCAAGGTCTCCAGGAATAGATCACATCGATTATGGACTTACAAAATAATCCATGGACAAGGTGAGGTGCACATCTGACCAGGCCGGCGACAACGTGTACTAGTTACGTATTAAGTCCTTCCTGAGCGTCCTCACACGGCTGTGTCCACACAATGCTTGATAAGAGGCAATATATATATATATATATATATATATATATATTAAAATATATATATATATATATATATATATATATATATATATATATATATGGTGGAAGAAGAAAAAATATAGTTCTGGGGTACCCCAAAAATAGCTTCTATTCCTATACTGCAATAAAGTTGCTTTTTCTCCTCCGTTACATCTTCAGACCTTTTAATAAGGACGTATAACCTTAGCCATGTTTACGAATTGTTCCAAATATGGCGGACGCTTACTAGAGATATAGTAGGATTATAATGAGGAATGAGGGTTAAGGTATGAGGGAAGTGAGGTGTGAAAGAAGTGAGATGTGAGGGAAGTGAAGTGTGAGGGATGCAGCTCAACACTGACCATCGTAACGTCCGGCCAGTGGTCAATCCCTCTTTTTCTCGTCTTCAGGAACTACCTGGCGCTAAAAAAAAAATGGAGGGCCGACCATATCCCCCAGGAGGACACCACCTCATTCCCTCTCCTCTCCCTCCCCAACTTTCCCTCCAATCACCCCCATCCTTCACATGCCCCAAGCTCCGCCCTACGGTGACTACTTGCACACACATTGGTCGGCAGTACCCCACCTCGGATATACTATTGGTGCCCAGCCTATACCCCCAATATCCCCCACCCCCCAACATCCCACCACTGTACACGGTTTTTGCTGCCCGACCTTTACTTAACCACCTCCACACCCCCACCACCGACCAACCCTCCCTCCCCTATTCCTGCCCTCCATCCCTTCCTCTCTCTATCCTATCCAACCTTCCTCTCTCTCCCTCTCCATCCTTCCTCCTTCCCTCTCTATTCTCCAATCTTCCTCCCTCTCTCCTCTCCAACCTCCTCTCTCCCTCCCTCTCTCCTCTCCAATCTTCCTCTCTCTCTCTCCTCTTCTCCAACCTTCCTCCCTCCCTCTCTCCTCTCCTACCTTCCCTCTCCATTCTTCCCTCCGTCTCTCCTCTCCATCCTTCCTCTCTCCTCTCCATTCTTCCTCTCTCCTCTCCCTTCCTCCCACCCTCTCTCCTCCTCCTCTCCCTTCCTCCCTCTCTCCTCCTCTCCCTTCTTCCCTCCTCGCCCATCCTCTCTGTCTATTTTCTCTCTCTCTCTCTCTCTCTCTCTCTCTCTCTCTCTCTCTCTCTCTCTCTCTCTCTCTCTCTCTCTCTCTCTCTCTCTCTCTCTCTCTCTCTCTAACTCCAACCCAATCGCTTTCCCTTCTCTATTTCCCTCCCTCCTTCCATGCCTCATCCCCCTCTTAATTAATCTCCTACCTTCCTTCATACAACCCTCCGTTCCTTCCTCCCGTCCTTCGACCCTTCCTTTCTAACTCCCTCCTTCCTTTCCTCCCTATCTTCCTCTCTTCCTTTGTTCATCCTCCATCCCTCCCTCTTCCTCGTAACTTGCATCAACTAGTTTTCTTCCTTCCATGTATATCTCAATGGGCTTCAGCCTATTAAAAAAATTTCCTCAAATATAATTTTCTTTACTTGAAAATAGGTTAGGTTAGGTTAGGTTAGGACTGGCCAGTTATGGTTGGGTTAGTTTATATCAACCTATACAAATGTGTATTTAACAACAGCTACTTCTGATAACCCAGAAAGGTAGAGAACGTTGAATTTTGAACGGGTGGTATCCCTCCCGGTGCAAGAGAGGACTGCTTCCTGCAAAGAGAGCCATCATAGCCTCCTCAAAACATCTCCTCCAGGTCCAGCACACTTTCTAAACTTATTCATTGAACTGAAATAAAGTACAATCCCCCCTGCACGTCTACCTGCATTCACCATCCTCCCTTCCTTCTTCCTTGCTTCAACTGACTATATCTTTGCCTCCCTCCCTTTCTTATCCCTTCTCATTTATTACGTTCTTTCCGCATTCCTTATATCCACTACTTCCACCTCACGTTCCCTTTCTTCACCGCCTTCCTAGCCTCCACTACCCTCCTCCTTCTCTCAAAAACCCTCCTTCATCCATCACCCTCCCTCCATTTACCATCCTCCCTCCCTTCACCACCCTTCTGCCTCCACTATCCTCCCTTCATCCGCCACCCTCCTTTATCCATTACCCTCCCAGCATCCACCATATTACCATCTTCAGAACAACAACAAAAATCAGTACGAGGAAATATTGAGCGACTAACCTCACACCAAACAACCAAGTACATCGCTAGATGTGCACATCACTAGATGTGCACGTCACCACATGTGCACATCACCACACAGACACATCACTAGAAGTGAAAAATTCCCAGATAGGCACATCACTAGAAGTGAAAATCACCACGTGTGCACGTAACCTAATGTGCACATCTCGAAATGTACCAGATGTGCACATTTCCACATAAGCACATCACCAAATGTACCAGATGTGCACATTAACATATAGGCACATCACCAAATGTACCAGATGTGCTCATTAACAGATAGGCACATCACCAAATGTACCAGATGTGCATATTACCAGAAGAGCACATCAATCAGTTGTGCACATCAACCAGTAATTGCACATCAACCGCATACCTTCGGCGATATGCATGCGATTCTATCATCCTCCAGAGCAGCATAAGCATCGTTCATGACATCATTATACGTGAAGTATACCAGGCCCATCATACTATACCGAAGCTAAACATTCATCATACTTAGAGGTAATGACCATGAAAATACTCATTACTGAGAGTGTTGATGATAACAAAAAGCCCCTAGGTGCACAGTAGTCTTGAATGTGAACAACATTTCGCCCTAAGGAGAGTTTCATCAAGTCAATAAAGATCTATGTTGAGAGAAACGTTGTCACAGTAAAAACATGTTTATACTCCTGTGTCTTTATTTCTGCCTGCAGTACGGCTTTGTATCCATTGTGGATAATAATAATGATGATAATAATAATAATAATAATAATAATAATAATAATAATAATAATAATAATAATAATAATAATAATAATAATAATAATAATAATAATAATAATAAAAATTAATAATAATAATACTAATTCTTATAAGAATTATTATTCTTATAACATGATAGTGATTACATAAAAAATGTACTAGCAATAGATAATTATAAATAATTAAAGAGGTGAAACGTATAATCGTTATAAAGAATATCTGCAGAACTTTGAAGTATAATTTGTTTATTCAGTTATTTTGTGAACATATTATAAATTTATTATGTATAATTAAAAGGTAATCCTCCACCGACGATTGATGAGTAAGACACATGTGCAACACTACCATTGAGGAGTAAGACACATGTGCAACACTACCATTGATGAGTAAGACACATGTGCAACACTACCATTGATGAGTAAGACACATGTGCAACACTGCCATTGATGAGAAAGACACATGTGCAACACTACCATTGATGAGTAAGACACATGTGCAACACTACCATTGATGAGTAAGACACATGTGCAACACTACCATTGATGAATAAGACACATGTGCAACACTACCATTGATGAGTAAGACACATGTGCAACACTACCATTGATGAGAAAGACACATGTGCAACACTACCATTGATGAGTAAGACACATGTGCAACACTACCATTGATGAGAAAGACACATGTGCAACACTACCATTGATGAGAAAGACACATGTGCAACACTACCATTGATGAGTAAGACACATGTGCAACACTACCATTGATGAGATAGACACATGTACAACACTATTAGTCGAGATGAATTACATTCCTGGTGACAGTAGAGGAAGTGGAGAGGTCGTCTGAGGTAATCAGTCCCTGAGTTTTGATTGAGCTAAGAAACTGATTACCTCAAATACCTCTCTACTTCGTCTACTGTCTCCAGGAATGTTATTTATTCCTGTATTCTACAGAAAGGTTTATTCGCTAAATAAATTTAACATGTGTCTCACTCACTCATAACCAATACGATTTTATAAAAATATATCTAAGTAACAATGATACGGAATGAGTTCATTCCGATTATACGTAATCATATTGATGACTGTAATTATCAATAATAATCAAAGACGATCATGTTAAGAGGAAACAATATTTAATAATCATAAATTATTGTGAATGTTTGTGTAAAATTATTGATTTAATCAGTATAACATAATTTTAAAAATATACATATTTTTTTGGCTTAAAACTATTCGGAAATTAATTACAAAGTAACGTATATTATGGATAATTATGATAGATGCAAATTATAGATATAGGTTATCGGTAAGCATCATAATCTTACTTAATGATGATTGGTGAAAATTTTCAAAGTGGTATTGGTTATAGGTAATGGATGAAAACCCTATTGATAATTATATGTGGTAATAATTTTGCATATTAGGATTATAGCTGAATGTAATTCATTCAAATCTACGCACCAAAAACTTATAACAGCTCACGTATGTAAATTATTTTTATTGCCATATTTAAGAGAAAAATGGGATGTAATAAGGTTTGATCCGAGGTATAGGAGGGTACCACCAATTCCTTGGATTAAGAGCCCTTTTACTTGCTTTAAGATCATACATGTGCTTTTATTGCAAGTCTAGCATTTGCTTATCATTAGTCTCTCTTTTCCGTCTCTCTTCCCCCCTTCTTCGATCTTCCCCTCCACCTAGCGTCCCCCTTTCCCCTCTTGTGCAGCTATGGGACGTGCTCACCTAGTTGGGGTTGCAGGGGACGTGCTCACCTAGTTGGGGTTGCAGGGGTCGAGTCTCGGCTCCTGTTCCCCTGCGCAGCACCTCAGCTTCTAGCAATGTTGCAGTCCACTGCTCCGCCTTAACATAGGCCATTCCTCCCTCATTGCTTTCCCTATACACTGCTGGACAACTCCCCTATCCATCCCTCCTTCCTCTCTTCTCAACCCCTTCGTCTTTCTCCTCCATCAGCACCCTTCCTCCCCTTTCTCCTCCACTCTCCCTCCCTCCCTCCTCCAGCTGCATAATCTCATTGCAAGCGACGTACGAAGGTGGACAGAATAATTTATTCTAATGACTGACCACTCTAGGCAGGAGCAGCCAAGGAAAACTCTTGAAAGAGGTGGTAGTAGTTGTGGTGGCTGTGGTGGTAGTTGTGGTGGTTGTGGTGGTAATAGTGGGTTGCGTGTGAGCCTAGGTGGATGCTGGATTTTTCCCCTCTCTCTTTCTTATCTTGTAGTGAGAGATTCTTGGTCAAGATAGCGTCAGTATACACCCCTTCACGTGCACTTACCGCTTCCCCTCACCCCTCATCTTCGCCCGCGTTAACCGGACGTCTGGCATCTTTCCCGGACGTCTTGGATTCTTAAACGAACACCCAGGATGAATTAGCTGACATGGGAGAGTGAGTCGAAGGTGGAAAGTGGTGGTGTGTGTCTTTGAGCTCGTATAGAGGAGAGAACTGAGTTGAAGGGGCTCGTTTATGGGGCGTTCGTCACCCTGCAGAGTCTCCTGACGCTCCCCACCTCCCCCTCCTTCCTCAAAACATTCCCCTTCTTCCTCCCAGCTTTCTAATACCTCCTCCCAGTCTTTCCCTCCCTCCCTACCTTCCTTCGTTTCTCCTCCCCCAAGCACTCATGATTTCTCCTCCCACGAAAAACCTCTTGTGTTCTAAGTTTAGAAGATCCTGGGATGTTATTGTGGGATGCTATTGTGGGATGCTATTGTGGGATGCTATTGTGGGATGCTACTGTGGGATGCTACTGTGGGATGCTACTGTGGGATGCTACTGTGGGATGCTATTGTTGGATGCTACTGTGGGATGCTACTGTGGGATGCTATTGTGGGATGCTATTGTGGGATGCTACTGTGGGATGCTATTGTAAGATGCTATTGTAGGATGCATCTGTGGGATGCTATTGTGGGATGCTACTGTGGGATGCTACTGTGGAATGATGTGGGATGCTACTGTGGAATGCTATTGTGGGATGCTATTGTGGGATGTTATTGTGGGATGCTACTGTGGGATGCTACTGTGGGATGCTACTTTGGGATGCTATTGTGGGATGATACTGTGGGATGCTACTGTGGGATGCTATTGTGAGATGCTATTGTAGGATGCAACTGTGGGATGCTATTGTGGGATGCTACTTTGGGATGCTATTGTGGGATGATACTGTGGGATGCTACTGTGGGATGCTACTGTGGGATGCTACTGTGGGATGCTACTGTGGGATGCTATTGTGGGATGCTATTGTGGGATACTACTGTGGGATGCTACTGTGGGATGCTACTTTGGGATGCTACTGTGGGATGCTACTGTGGGATGCTACTGTGGGATGCTACTGTGGGATGCTACTGTGGGATGCTATTGTGGGATGCTATTGTGGGATACTACTGTGGGATGCTACTGTGGGATGCTACTTTGGGATGCTACTGTGGGATGCTACTGTGGGATGCTACTGTGGGATGCTACTGTGGGATGCTATTGTGAAATGCTATTGTGGGATGCTACTGTGGGATGCTACTGTGGGATGCTACTGTGGGATGCTACTGTAGGATGCTCCTTTGGTATTATTTTTGTTGTGGAAATCTGCTAGTGCATTTTATGAAATGATTCTCAACTTTCTATGACGTGATCCCCAACATTCAATGACGTATTTCTCAACATTCTATTACTCGATCCTCAACATTTTATGACGTGATCCTCAACATTTTATGACGTGATTCTCAACATTTTATGACGTGATCCTCAACATTCTATGACGTGATATTCAACATTCTATGACGTGATCCTCAACATTTTCTGACACTGCCGAACATTTAAAACATCCCCTCATTATTTACTCTTCCAATAATGAACAAAAACAGTTCAATGTGTCACGTCACTATACACAATAAGACACGTAGATATTATATTCACGAGGAAAGGCTAAACCCGCAGGGATTTATGCGACACCTGATTAATAAGGTAACTTTTGAACACTTGGGCATCTCCTTGAGGTCTCAGTTTCCGGTGATGGGCTCTTGATCAATGGAATTGGCGGTATCCTTCTATTAGATCAGTAAAGGGATCATCCAGGAGCTGGATGATCCCTTACTGATTTAGCACTTCACAATGAGTATAATCATAAAAATAATAATAATGATAATTATAATAATAATGAAACATTGTACTTGTGACGCTGTTTTACTTGAGTGTGACGCTGTTGCTTGAGTGTGACGCTGTTGCTTGAGAGTGACGCTGTTGCTTGAGTGTGACGCTGTTGCTTGAGTGTGACGCTGTTGCTTGAGTGTGACGCTGTTGCTTGAGTGTGACGCTGTTGCTTGAGTGTGACGCTGTTGCTTGAGTGTGATGCTATTGCCTGAGTGTGACGCTGTTGCTTGAGTGTGACGCTCTTGCTCAAGTGTGACAATGTTGCTTGAGTGTGACGCTATTGCTCAAATGTGATGTTGATGCTATAGTGTGAAACTGTTGCCTGAATGTTAAGCTGTTGCTTGAGTGTGACGCTGTTGTTTGAGTGTGATGCTGTTTCCTGAATGTGACACTGTTGCCTGATTGTGACGCTGTTGCTCGAGTGTGACGTCAAGGAAGTAATGGTGGCGTCAAGACTTCAGAATCAGCGTCGCCGACGCCACTCCTGGTGATATTGATTTAACATCAAGACGAGCAGTGGCAAGCAAGTGTCACCCCTCTGGTCACTTCTGACCGAGAACCCTTTACCCTTATTTCCCACCCCCCTTACATCCCAGTCCACCCCTTACATCCCAGTCCATCCCTTAGATTCCAGTGCATACCTTAAATCCCTGCCTACCCCTTACATCCCAGTCCACCCCCTTACATCCCAATCCACCCCTTACATCCCAATTCACCCCTTACATCCCAGTCTACCCCTTACATCCCAATCCATCCCTTACATCCCAATCCACCCCTTACATCCCAATCCACCCCTTACATCCCAATCCACCCCTTACATCCCAGTCCACCCCTTCCATCCCCTCCCCACCATACTAACACCCACCCGGTACTTTAACACCACATCTTAAACGCCCATCCCCTTTCTCTTCCATAAATCCAAATTTCCATCCCCTTCTTCTCCACCTGCCCTTCCTTTCCATCCTCTTTTCCCCTTTCCAGTAGTAATTTTCAGATACTCACTACCCATCCTTCACCATTTCCCTTCCTCTTACATCACCCAGTCTCTCTGTCTTCTTCACCTCCCATCAACACCACTTCCCTCTCTCTCTCTCTCTCTCTCTTCCATCAATTTCCTCCCCTCCCTCCCTCCCATCAACACAACCTCCTCCTCCTCCTCCCCTCCCTCCCATCAACACAACCTCCTCCTCCCCTCCCTCCGTTCCATCAACACCACCTCCTCCCTCCCTCCCATCAACACCATCTCCCTCCCTTCCTCCCTCCCATCAACACCATCTCCCTCCCTTCCTCCCTCCCATCAACACCATCTCCCTCCCTCCCATGAGCACCAACTCCCTCTCTCCCCCTAACTCCCTCCCTCCATCCCTCCCTCCCTCCCTCCCTCCCTCCCTCCCTTCATCCATCCCACCCAGTATCATTCTCCTCTACTATCATTCCTTTTCCTGCTTCTGCTGCTGCTGTTCCTCCTCCTCCTCTTCCTTTTCCTTCTCTTTTTCTTTCTTCTCCTTTTCCACCTTTTACCCCCTTTTCTTTTCAGCTTAATCTCGACATCTTCATTAAATATTTTTTCATCCAGCCAACATTCACGTTCTTACCACGTTCCTCTTTCGTTTTCTTTTGATCTCCCTCCTACTCCTCCTCCTCCTCCTCCTCCTCTCCCTCCTACTCCTCCTCCTCCTCCTCCTCCTCTCCCTCCTACTCCTCCTCCTCTTCCTCCTCACTCCATTTTTCTTTATTTCTGCTCCTCCTCCTCATCATCATCATCTCAGCCTCCTTTCTTCTTATTAATTTTTCTTCTTCTCCTTCAGATCCTTTTTTTACCCACAAACATGTTTATATTTTTCTTCATTCAGAGTAAAAGATCATTAGCATAAACTACCCACTAAAGCATGGTAAAAAAATAGATTTGAAGACACAATATGCAGGTTAGGTTAGGTAAGGTTCGTCAGCTTAGGTTAGGTTAGGTTAGGTTAGGTTAGGTTCGTCAGAATAGGTTAGGTTAGGTTAGGTTAGGTAAGGTTCGTCAGCTTAGGTTAGGTAAGGTTCGTCAGGTTAGGTTAGGTTAGGTTAGGTTAGGTTAGGTTAGGTAAGGTTCGTCAGCTTAGGTTAGGTAAGGTTCGTCAGGTTAGGTTAGGTTAGGTTAGGTTAGGTAAGGTTCATCAGGAAACTGGACAAGTGTTTCCTGTCGCGGGTCTTAGTCAAATCATGACCCGCCGCTGGAACTTTTAGTTATTTGACTGTGGCCTTCCGCTGGCTTACCAGTCCACCCCCATTAAAAATTAGGGTTATAAGTCATATGCAAAAGAGACATTTAAAGCTATGTTTCGCTGTTGTCTTGAAGCTCAGCCCTGGGAGAAAAGCTGTCCAGAATAAAAGCTTGTTCTTAAATACTGTGCCTCTATGTATCTTCATATGTCTGCATTGCGTTTCTCCACACAGAAAAAAACAATTGGTCTTTATTAACCAGCCATCCATCTACGTTACATATATCGGATTTATTTACTGTAAATACTGTGTGGGATCTGGGTATGTCAATGGAATTCTGACGTTAGTTCGGGAACTACCATAGCACAATAAGCTGATCATGAGTAACCTAGATCACATATGCAACTTGTTGGTTCTCTGAGTCATTTATCTAGATCATACCACTAGAAGTGGTGGTAGTAGTAGTAGTAGTTGTAGCAGTAGTAGTACAGGAAGTGGTAGCAAAAGCAGCAGTAGTGGTGATATAATATAATGGTCATAACACTAGAAATCAGAGTCTACTTCCACCTTTCTTATACCCAAGCATATTTTTTTTTCTATGTACCATGGAATGATTTCATCCATGTTTATGGTGGCGGCGGTGTGGCCGTAGGGAGTGTAGGGCAGGGAGAGAGCCTTCCGTTGTTCTATTGCATACTCAACTTCCAGAGAGAGAGAGAGAGAGAGAGAGAGAGAGAGAGAGAGAGAGAGAGAGAGAGAGAGAGAGAGAGAATCCAGGCTGTAGTTAGTAGTCCTGCTTAGCTCATAGATTCAATTGTGACAGCGAAGTCTCTCCTGTTGTCCGCCTTCCCCATGTGTTCCCGTGTACTCCTTCCCTTCTCTCCATCTTCATCCCCCTCCTTTCTCCCTTCCCCTCTTTCTCCTTTCTTTCTTTCTCCCCTCTGTCTCCCTCTCTCCCCCGGTGGTTGTGACAACAATGCAGCTTGGACTGCACGAGATTACATTACCATAAGTAACGACTATTTCCATGCACTGGTGGCGACCGCCAAGACAACACGGCCTACCTACACGGCTAATTACTACAACGGAGGTACAGTGTACTACAACGGCGGTACAGTGTACTGCAGCTGCTGTACGGTGTACTATAGCGGTGGTACAGCTCACTGCAGTGGTTGTACAGTGTACTACATCGGCGGTATAGGGCACTACAGCAGCAAATCAGTATATAGCAGAGGTGGTACGGTGTACTACAAAGGCGGCACACTGTGCTACAGAGGCGGTATAGTGTACTACAGCTGCGAAACAGAATACTACAGGGCGGAATAGTTTTCTACAGCTACGGTACAACAGGGTTCCTTGGTAGAAATAGTGTTGTACATCGGTGGCAAAGAGACGGTACAGTAATCCAAAACAGTAGGACCGTATCGCACGTTGTTGTCTGTACTCATCAATTTGTGTTTAAAGGAATCGAGTCCTGGCTCCTGGCGCTGTCATCATTTTAAGGTTCATCGACCTGCATTAACGATTTCTAACCTCAGGAAACTATGTGCAAAGTTCGCCTCCATCAGTCCCACATTCAGCTTATTCCACTTTCCATCAACTCAGAGATTAAACAAGTGAGTCCTAATATTCTCGTGACTCACTTGTGTTTCGACCTTCCATGGCATCCTCTCTTCCAGGAATGTCTGGTTCAGTTACTCTCGCCCGTCCTCACAATGCAACTCTTTTAGCTATGGGACTAATCTTATTGTAAGTCTTTGAACCTTTTCAAGATTTTGAACATGTTAAACGGATGGGGGCTCCTAGCCTCGCATGATCTTCCGAAGAGAAACAGCTTAGGTATAATGTTTACCTCTAGATCCTTTGCTTTCTTAGACACTTTCATTTTGTATTCCGTTTCCAGTCTTTTTTCCTTTTAGCAAAGTGCATGTCCCTGAATTTGTTTTGATTGAACCCCATCGGTCAAGTGGAATCGCATTTAATACATTTATTATTCATGTAGTCACCTAGTTCACCAATATTTTAATTAATTACTAGCTAGTCTTTCATTTATTATATAACTGCTTAATATTCATCGGAATTTTCAATATTCGTAAAGTTTCCCCCTGACCCCACTCATCACTCTTGTTTGACCACGTGTGTGTGTGTGTGTGTGTGTGTGTGTGTGTGTGTGTGTGTGTGTGTGTGTGTATGTGTGTGTGTGTGTGATAAAACATCAGTATATAACGTGAAACAACACACATTAGAAAACACCGCTCCGAAATGTTCATTCATTAGAGTTCATATATTGTTTTCCAATGGCACTCCCTGGTGTGTACGTATATGCATATCTTGGTCCTTCGCTGATAAAGATGTTGGTTTACCAGACTATGAGAGTAACCATGGCAACCTGGATGGTGCCTCCAGCTATGATGGGGCGGAAGGTAATGCCATTTGCTGGTTACTTCCTTCCATTACGGCTGATTGCTGCTTAACCCACTACCAAGGCGCCGGGGATTAATATGGTAATATTCTAAGTTGAGGGCTGGTGGGCACGAGGTATAACACAGTATAGAAGGCATAATAACGCTGGTAATATCATACAATATCCTATAACAATATCATACAGCAGGTGAGATAATTGGGGTTATCTTGTGTCTGCATCTCCTGGGGTATGCTCTTAGTAATGTGACTGTGCCCTCTTTCCTACCTAGGACACACTCTGAGAAGGCTGGATCCTATCTCAGTCACACATTGAGAAGACTACCTTCTATCTATCCTAATCACCTAGGTATAAAGCATTATCTTAACCCAGTAAAACAGGAGATAGAGTCTTTCCCGGATATGAAGTGAGACTTCTAAAAATTAGCCTAATCTCTTAGGGAGTGAGGGGTAGATCATATCCTAATCACTTAGAGACACGGATAGATCCTACCATAGTCGCATAAAAAAAAGGATGAATCTTAGCCCAGTCTCGCAAGGAGAGGGTTAGATCCTATCATAGCAAGCATGGAAACACTTGGGGTTCTATCCTAGTAACGCAGGAAAAATAACGTACCTTACCACAGCCAAGCAAAAATTAACGCCTCTTCACTGGAGTAAAATGATGTCATAATATTATTATGAAACCCTGTATATAGAGTCCGCTTTAACTGTCATTGTTTACCCTATTCCACCTGTTTACCATTTTGTGTGACACTAATGCTTCATAATGTTCTTTATGCTCATTTGGTCTGTTATTTCTAACAGTGCTCTCTTGTTCTTGTTATATATCTCTGAAAAAATTATCCTCATCTTCCTTGTCTGTCTGTCTGTTCTACTGTCTTTTACGGCGGTCACATACCTTCAACCTGCTTCATCTAGTGACGGCTCCCCTAGAGCTCTCTCGTTATGTAAATAACACATTACCATCAGCTCAAGCACCAGAATAGGTTCACTAATTTGGGCTTCCTCGAGTTTTGCTTCTGTGTTTAACTAGATGAGGGGTTCCAGATTGACGCTGATTACTCAAGAATGGGTCACACATGTGAGGTAAAGTGAGCTTTGAAGAAATCTTTATGTTTCTTAATTGTCATTCTCTGTGTGAGTACTCACTGTTTGTACTCACCTATTTGTGGTTGCAGGGGTCGATTCACAGCACCTGGTCCCGTCTCTTCGCTGATTGCTAATAGATCCACTCGCTCCCTGTTCCATGAGCTTTATCGTGCCTCTTTGTGTGTGTGTATGTGTATGTGTGTGTGTGTGTGTGTGTGTGTGTGTGTGTGTGTGTGTGTGTGTGTGTGTGTGTGTGTGTGTGTGTGTTGTGTAGTGTGTGTGTGTGTGTGTGTGTGTGTGTGTGTGTGTGTGTGTGTGTGTGTGTTGTGGTAGGGGGACATAGTTAGCTAAAGTAATATACAGGACGCTGAGTTGCATCGGTTAATCACGCATTCGCCCAGCGAGTAAAAATTTATTTGTATAAAGTTATCTCTGTGCCGACAGCGAGAGTAATTAATTGGTCAGGGGGATAAATTGAGGAGGATAAATAGGTCGAGGGAAAAAGAACTGAGGCAGTGGATCAGGCCTCTGTTTGAAGGGATGTGACCGAAGAGGCGACCGTACTGATGGAATGCTGCTGCAAACAACTTTTCTCCGTGGACGAAACGACGTATTACCGGTAAGTGTGAGGACAAAGACAGCGTTTCGCTCTTGATACGGCTCTGCAAAGAGCGAAATGTTGTCCCAGCAGCTTGTTTCTTTTGGTCTTCAAGCTTTCGTCGTTGGTGTTGGTTAGTGGTTAGACAGTATTTACTTGGTCTTGTTGTCAGTGCTCTCTCTCTCTCTCTCTCTCTCTCTCTCTCTCTCTCTCTCTCTCTCTCTCTCTCTCTCTCTCTCTCTCTTTCCCCTCACCCTCACCATCTCTTTCTCCTCCGTTTTCACCCTCGGATGGTTCACGTCACTAGCACACCTCGGTGACGGTGGGGAGGCTGTAATGACTTCAGGTGCATGTTCAGGTACAGCTACGTTACAGGTAAACGTACAGGACAGGTACCAGTATACTAGATGCCGATATAAGTCCACATTTGCGTTCTTTCGCAGTTTCATGTACAGGTACATACACGGGTACAGGTCGAGGTGCAGACCAAGATTCAGTTTTCAGGGTCAAGGTGCAGTTTCGGGTACGGTTGTAGATACCGGTTAAGGTGTGTTCATTTTCGGGTCCCTGCACAAGTACGGGAAACTATTTCAAAACATTCGTCTAGTCTTCATGCCATACACTGCCAGTTCAGCGCTAAATGGACACACGTTTGTTGATCGTAAAACAACGTTTTGAAGCGATATTTACTGCACCTGCCGACATGCGGTATAATAAATTGATATATAAAGAGGATACGGACTCCTTTTTTTCATGTATTCCTAAGTGAAACAGCACACCCGAGTGTGGTATTCAGATCAACGAATGGTGAAAGCTCGACCCTCCGTCCCCTTATCCCGAGGCTGACTATCATTCGTATAAGGACGCAGAGGGCAGATTTTTTTTCTCTCTTTTCTAATTCCTTTCACAGTAAAATTTTTATTTCAGCCATTTTTCAGACATTAGTAAACTCTACGAACTTAACCTTAATTTACTTAGCACAACATATAAAGCCTCCAAAGACCTAATACATAATAATTTAACACTGCACAATATCCAAGAATTTATAATCTAGTGGATAAACGCCATATATTCCGTATCAGTATAGTTTAATATCGTATGGTATATTTATACTAAACATAATATATAAAATGCCAGTTTTTAACATATCACATATATAACTCAGAGGATTTCCATCAACACGAGTTGTTAATATTTCATTGTGTGATTAGGAATCCACGGAATATAATCCCTTCATGGTAGGTTAACCTTATTACAAGTAGGCTCCTAGTGTCTTAGGAAGTTAGAAAGTGTTTTAACATTTTATTTGCAGAATATACATATCATGTACCTCCAGTATGCTGCTAATTTTGTTATTGTTTTATCGCCAAAATGTAAATGTATCTGAAATTCGCTGCTAATGTTTCAGCTTGTCAACGTTTATGCATTTTATCGGCAAGATTATCTTCTGATGGACCTTAAATTCATTGCTGAAACAACGTACAGGTTGTGTAAGTTCAGTTGTACAATGACCTTGAAGGGTGGAAAGCATAACATTACAAAATTTGAAGATGTTATGAGAATTCGCTGAGCAGTAATACAGTAGTGGGAGGGTTAACAAGCCCCAGATGAGGACGAGAGTTAACAAGCACCAGATGAGGACGAGGGTTAACAAGCCCCAGATGAGGACGAGAGTTAACAAGCACCAGATGAGGACGAGGGTTAACAAGCACCAGATGAGGACGAGGGTTAACAAGCACCAGCTGAGGACGAGGGTTAACAAGCACCAGATGAGGACGAGGGTTAACAAGCACCAGATGAGGACTAGGGTTAACAAGCACCAGATGAGGACGAGAGTTAACAAGCACCAGATGAGGACGAGGGTTAACAAGCACCAGATGAGGACGAGGGTTAACAAGCCCCAGATGAGGACGAGGGTTAACAAGCATCAGATGAGGACGAGGGTTAACAAGCATCAGATGAGGACGAGGGTTAACAAGCATCAGATGAGGACGAGAGTTAACAAGCACCAGATGAGGACGAGGGTTAACAAGCACCAGCTGAGGACGAGGGTTAACAAGCCCCAGATGAGGACGAGGGTTAACAAGCACCAGATGAGGACGAGGGCTAACAAGCACCAGATGAGGACGAGAGTTAACAAGCATCATATGAGGACGAGGGTTAACAAGCACCAGCTGAGGACGAGGGTTAACAAGCCCCAGATGAGGACGAGGGTTAACAAGCACCAGATGAGGACGAGGGTTAACAAGCACCAGCTGAGGACGAGGGTTAACAAGCACCAGATGAGGACGAGGGTTAACAAGCATCAGATGAGGACGAGGGTTAACAAGCATCAGATGAGGACGAGGGTTAACAAGCATCAGATGAGGACGAGGGTTAACAAGCATCAGATGAGGACGAGGGTTAACAAGCACCAGCTGAGGACGAGGGTTAACAAGCATCAGATGAGGACGAGGGTTAACAAGCACCAGCTGAGGACGAGGGTTAACAAGCACCAGATGAGGACGAGGGTTAACAAGCACCAGCTGAGGACGAGAGTTAACAAGCATCAGATGAGGACGAGAGTTAACAAGCATCAGATGAGGACGAGGGTTAACAAGCATCAGATGAGGACGAGGGTTAACAAGCACCAGATGAGGACGAGAGTTAACAAGCATCAGATGAGGACGAGGGTTAACAAGCATCAGATGAGGACGAGGGTTAACAAGCATCAGATGAGGACGAGGGTTAACAAGCACCAGCTGAGGACGAGGGTTAACAAGCACCAGCTGAGAGCGAGGGTTAACAAGCATCAGCTGAGGACGAGGGTTAACAAGCACCATCTGAGATCAAGAGTTAACAAGCACCAGCTGAGGACGAAGGTTAACAAGCACCAGCTGAGAGCGAGGGTGTAAACTATGCAACCATCCAAGGGTCACAGGTCATAGAAGAGATCAAAACAAAAATCTGTCACAAGTTGCAACACCTCTGCCTTAATTCAGTGGATCGAACCTACACCAAGTCCTTAAACTAAACAACCCACAGGGGTTTAGCACATGACCCAATCTGGGCAGGTGACCATGCCTAGGCAATGTTTTCCGCTGACAGAAGCTTAAATATACACAAAGAAATATCAAAACTAGCCAGGATTCGAACCCAGGTCACCGGCTCTTCACGAAATGTAAGGACTGTTTGAAATATTCCTATGTGTATATACAGTATATTTAAGGGAAGACTGGCGTAGCTCATAATGAGTGGCGCATTTTGGTATTTTATCATAAAAATATTTTCAAGCAACGCCTCTCACGAAAAAGTCTACGATGTTGCTCCGCCATGTTTTATAACAAGTGCTAAAACGCTAGTACGCTGACTGTCATACATGCATACGCTAATTTCTTCCTATGTCTGTCCCCCTCCTCCTCCTCCTCTCTCTCTCTCTCTCTCTCTCTCTCTCTCTCTCTCTCTCTCTCTCTCTCTCTCTCTCTCTCTCTCTCTCTCTCTCTCTCTCCTCTCTCTCTCTCTCTCTCTCTCTCTTCTCTCTCTCTCTCTTCTCTCTCTCTCTCTCTCTCTCTCTCTCTCTCTCTCTCTCTCTCTCTCTATCTCTCTCTCTCTCTCTCTCTCTCTCTCTCTGAAGTTATGCCTCAACCTGCTGCTGCTGAGATATTATGCTACTATCTCTTGCTCAACTACTCTTCCCGTCTGCTAAGGAGGGATATCATCTGACGTCAGCCGGAGCTTCCATAGATAACAAACATTAAATTTTCAGGAGAGAGAGAGAAAAAAAAGAGTGACGGAGTTCGAGCGAGTGTGAGATAAAAGGAAAGGGGTAAGATATAGAAAAGGTAAGGGAGAGAAAGGGCGAGTAAGGGAGAGAGAGAGAGAGTGGGAGTGAGGGAGAAGAAGAGTAGAGGAGTGGAACGGGAAGGTGAGAGTGAGGGAAGGGTGGGAGAGAGGTAGGGAGGATAAAGAAGAGGAAGAGAGTAAGAGAAAGGAGTGAAGTAAAAACTTTCAGGAAGGGAAGTAAGAATGGCAATGGAGAGAAAGACGACAGAAGATGAGGAAGAAATAAAGCGAAATAATAAGTGGGAAGGAAGGAATTAAATCCGTAACGTCAAGACAAATATCTTTTCTTCCTTTTGTCGAAACGTCTCGGAGTTACAGACACCATCATCAGTGTTAGAGGCAGAAAACAAGGAAGGTAGATGGTTCATGTAAAACTACAACGTTCTATTTAGAAACAAGTGTCATAATATAAATCATTAAACGTGATAAAAGTTATCCAAAACAGAATGAAATTAAATACGTGACCATTTTGAATAGAGGAAGGTGCTTGAGTTTTCCAGCAGAGGTTTCCTGTTTGGTGTAAGGTACTTTAGAGATGATGAGGTTCAGTCTCTGTGTTGTTGAAGTCAAAACTGTGGTGTTATCGTGAGGAGGTGCTCAGGTACACGGCAATATTCAGAGACACAGTGATTGAAATTTTGTGAGGTTCTCCCCATGGATCGATCACTACCGCTCCAATACTTAAATAAATTACGCCAGAATTAGGGCCACAAGGCAAAGGAACAACTCTTTTAAAAATGAAAGGTACATTCACCGGAGAAAATCGATAATTAAAAATAGGAAACGTGTTTCAGTATATTTCGTTTTACCTAATGAATGTGGAAACTCAATCTTTCTCAATATGGGAGCTTAAAATAATGTGTATACTTAGGTACTGAATAAATTACCGAAGATTATATAACTTTGTTATTAAACAATAATTCTTTATACGCTCTGATAGATGGGGTTCGTGTGGGCTGTCGTCTTGGTTTAACATTTGCATATACCTTATATTATTATATGCCTGAGGACATTTCTTTCCTAATCTCTAAAAAAAACAGGTAACCTTTAACAGATTTGTGTCGTATCTCGTCTCTAAGGTAATATATTTTTAGATAATTTGATTGCTAATAAGACAATTTACTATATATAGAAAATAAACCTTAATAATAATAATAATAATAATAATAATAATAATAATAATAATAATAATAATAATAATAATAATAATAATAATAATATAATATGCAAAGTACTGGGCACCACAAGGTTCTGTATATGCAAACAATAGAATTCTGTAAAGTGCTGCAGAATGTGTGACCCAGCAGGGGCTGTTATTTACATAAGTTTCTTATGTTTGTTTATTCCCACCGCCAATCATTAGCTCTGTTTGTACAGCTATCGTGTATCGCTGAGCTTACTCAGGCGTTCCCAGACGCTCCAGTGCTGTTAATTTCTTATACAGATTGACCAAGGTTTAAGCTGGTTCATTCGTTATGGTTGCCAGCGCGTACCCTATTATTACGGCAGGCCGAGACTTCCTAATCTCATTCTCTTCTTCCAAGTAGAAAAATCTATCCTCGTCATCAGTGTTATTGATTTAGTTTACTGGGTCTTGCTGTGTGATTAAGAAGTTTGCTATGTCCGACATGTGAATGCTGGTATTACGTCTAAGTGTTGGGAAGACAAGCAGACTTGTACGTTGTCTGCCACTACGTTACCAGATAAGTCGTACTGATGTTTATTTTGTTTATTTTATAGGCATATTTTCATTTCGATAAGTTTATATGACTTACAGTAACCTAGCCTTACTTAGCCTAACTTCAATGTAGAATAAAAATATTAGAAATTGACACTGAGAATCGCGTTATAAAATCAGTATAAAAAAATAAGGATAAACTGACCTACGGAAAACCTATAATTCAGTATTATGATCCTTAATGATGAATACAGTAAGAACTATAATGATCAATTTTTTAATCGTAAATCCGGATACTGAGTAAGGCTACACATAGCCAAAACTGAATTATCGTACCCCTAACATTAAGGTGAATTTCCTGTACCTACTGAGTGTCTAGTGAAACCTATGCTTAACTTTAACATAAAACTACGTGGTAACTATTCAACATGTGACAACGTGACAAGGATTTACTATAGCATATAACCACATGACAACGGTTTAACAAACACGTGATACCTAAATAATATTTAACCACATGGCATTAAATAAACATAAAAGGAGACGAATGCAGTTGAATTTACAACCACTTGATAACTACACATACAACTACGTGACAACAATTTAACCTACAACCATGTAACAATAATTCAGTATACAACCCTTTGTAAACGAGAGATAGACTTACCTAAACATCCTATCACCTCTATGACAGGCTAAGGAATAGCTCCCTAATCTCCTATAATGCATCATTTCTGCTATCACAACAGTCAAAATTATATCGGACGCCTCCCAAATTATCACGATATTAATACCGTCAATGAACGTATAGTATTGGATATCAATGACGTAGTAATTACTGAGATGCTGTAATGACCAGACACGTGATATGAGAAATCAAATTAGTCGAGGCGATTAACGCTGCCCCATTATGGGTATTAATTTTTGCTTGTATTTCAACAGGATGAGAGTTGTCTACGCTGGTAATCGCCTCTGTTTTTTATGGATATTTTCATGTTTGGAAATGTTATGTGCTTTGTGTGTGTGTGGGAGACCGGGTTCCACGAGGGTGGGAAAAATCCTTATTTGGTGCCTGGGATTATTTATAATTGGTGTCGAGGAAATTTTTAAATTGGTGCGTGGGAATTGTTTATAATCGGTGCTTGGGAAGGTTTATATGTGCGTGGGGATTGTTTATAATCGGTGCTTGGGAAGGTTTATATGTGCGTGGGGATTGTTTATAATCGGTGCTTGGGAAGGTTTATATGTGCGTGGGGATTGTTTATAATCGGTGCTTGGGAAGGTTTATATGTGCGTTGGGATTGTTTATAATCGGTGCTTGGGAAGGTTTATATGTGCGTGGGATTGTTTATAATCGGTGCTTGGGAAGGTTTATATGTGCGTGGGGATTGTTTATAATCGGTGCTTGGGAAGGTTTATATGTGCGTGGGGATTGTTTATAATCGGTGCTTGGGAAGGTTTATATGTGCGTGGGGATTGTTTATAATCGGTGCTTGGGAAGGTTTATATGTGCGTGGGAATTGTTTATATGTGCGTGAGAATTGTTTATAATCGGTGCTTGGGGATGCTTATATGTACGTGGGAATTGTTTACAATTGGTGCGTGGGAATCTTGTAAGTGATGCGCAGTAATTTTGTAATTTACGTGGGAATTTTGCAATTGGTATGGATATTTTTAAATTTTATGTGCGAATTTATATTTAGGTACGAGATTTTGTTTTGTGTGTGTATATTTGTGTGTTGTATATGTGTGTCGTATATGTGTGTATGTGAGTTTGTGATTTTTCACATAAAACCCGTCAGTCAATGCCCTCCCAGACAGGACTGACCCACGGAAGACTATCAGCCATAATAACTGACCTTGTCGGCTAGAACCGTTCTCATTAAATTCCTTCATAAATATTACCTGGATCACGCTGTAACTGGGCAGTGGAGAAGTCTGCATCCGGGCAGAGTGGAGAGGGTTGGTTACCTCTCGATGCTGATCAAAGGTATGGTACAGGTACTAGCACATTGTTCAGCAGACGTGTTCTCGATACTCGCTTCCTTATAACTCGTAAACTTATGAATGTTGGTTTTGCCTACAAGAGGTGGTTTCCCACTGATGCTGGTGAAGGGGTGTGGGTCCAACGGCTTGGCCAAGCTACCCTCTTCTTCCTTGGATCGAACCTCGTTACCTCGCATTCCCCAGACGTTGTATGGCCTCGAAAAAATTAGTGAGATTTGTTCCGCATCAATCATCTGATTTAATTCATTTTGCTTTTCATTCAAAGTTTATTTCATTTTCCCTCATTGCCAAACCATCCATTTTCCTTTCGTACATAACACTTCATAACTCTTGTCTGTATATCCATACCACATCCACATAAACATTTAACATTCCATAATCAAAATGTAGGGTTGTAACATACAGCTCACAAACGAGAAAACCCAGGTTTAATATCCAGGTGAGTTCTTATATACGAGAAAGTATCCTTACACTTACTGCCTACTTTACATCTAGCAGTAAACATATATCTAGTTGTTATTCTCCTATAATCAATCGCATCTAGGGTAAAGGCCACACTACCTGGCTTTCTTGGGTTATATTAAGTTACTGGTCATTCGGGGTAGAAATCTGAGCTGAGTCTTATTATCATTATCGTCCTGTGTTAGCGTGTAGCGGACAACAGGAGTCCCTTGCTATGCATGGCATCGAACTCTCCTACTAAGCCACGCGTCCCTACCGTAACCAGAGGGTAATCGCACCCGCTTTAACTTGGGACTGAAATTGTTTCAAACTAATGAAACTTATTCAAGAAACATGCCAGAAAATAAATGTCGTAAGTAAAATATCATGTAAAGATTTTTGGGTCAGTATTATAACTGTTTTAGTTAAATCTCCCGAAGTTTTTAATTTTATTATTATTAGTAGTAGTAGTAGTAGTAGTTGTAGTAGTATTGGTAGTAGTGGTGGTAGTAGTAATAACAACAGTAGCAGTACAATCATTACTGTGTACTTCATTATATATATACTACTACATTTAATGTATTTTGCATAAATTCCGCGCAGACTCTGGGCTTTCAAATATGTTTTTGTATAGCATTTTGATTATAAAGAATATTAAATATTGAGTGAATGAGAGAGAGAAAAGTGAGAGAATGGGAATGAGGATGAGAGAGAGTGAAAGACATGCTGACAGGGAAGGTAGGATAGGTTTAGTTTGATATCTTTATTATGCACCCCATACCCATCCTGTGGGCGGTAGTCAAAAGATTACAGAGGTACATAATGGGTCCAGGGACTGGACCCCAGAGTTATGATAGCTGAGCAAGTTACAAAGGTAATGAACTAACAAGCTACAAAGGTAATGAACTCACAAGTTACAAAGGTAATGAAACATGTAAGTAAATTTACTTACTTACGTTTATACATGGTTACAATCATGAACAAATTATAACGCAATGAACACTTCACTAGTCTACACCCGGTCACAACTGTAATGAGTTCTTGGTGCAAATTTTATTGTTGGGTCACACATACACACTTACATATACACATACACACTTACATATACACATACACACACACACATACACATACACACACATATATACATACACACACACAACAGGCCCAGCCTTCAATCGACATGTGCACAGGACAAAAGGCAATCAACACGCGACACAACACACACACACACACACACACACACAGTAGCAATGCATTCTATTTACAGGGAGCAAAGTCAGGGTATTTTTCCAGAATGGTCTGTAATATACCACTGTGGATAAAATACTTTGACATATCTTGAACATTTCTGAGTGAGTTGTCTCTGAATTCATTAATTTTGTCGCACTCCAGTACATAATGACGCAGGGTGTGACAATAATCCAACTGACAAAGTTTACATTTTGTTTGGTCTACATCTGGTGGTGGTGATTTAACCTGCCAAAGATACTTGTAACCCAGCCGGAGGCGGGCGGTGGTGACATCCAAGAGTCTGCTTATTTTGTTGGATGCACCATAGACATGTGGCTCCTCCTGCATGATAGAATGATGATAGATGGACTGACTGGTGTCAATCTCCTGAGTCTTAAGTCAATAAAATTCAGTTCTAGTTCTTTTCGTATTATTGTTCTCAAACTGCTAACTGACAAGCCAAGATTGTAATCTACCCCCTCTTTGAAAGCATAAAACTTAGCCAATTTATCAGTTCTATCATGCATCTGAAGACCAATGTGAGATGGAATCCACAGCATGTGCACTCTGACTCTACTATCCACAATCCTACCATACCTGTGTCTGGCTTCTGACACAAGCATGCTACAAGTTATACTTGATGAGTTGAGAGCATTTATGGATGACAGAGAATCAGTTACAATTAGAGAGTCAACCTTAGATACATGGACGCATTTGAGTGCAAGGAGTATGGCAAACAGTTCTGTCTGAAGGGTAGAGGCCCAGTTATTGATGCGTGCTCCAATTTCTTTAAGAGAGCCATCACTCTGTATGACAACAGCAGCACTACCAGCTGCACCAGTGGATTGGTGAACAGAACCATCAACGTAAATAATTTGTGAGAGTAGGATAGGGTGATGAAAAAATTCGTCAACGGTAAAGCTAGGGAAGACTTCCCTTAAAGTATTACGGCCTTGTCACGTTTTCTTTGATGCGTTTCCATGGACCGTTTTCTGTTACAATGTACATTCCTACCCAAACCCAGTGCAACTTCACTGTTAATCCAAATTGAGCTCTCCGTCAATGCTTAACAAACAATATAAAAGTATATATATATAATGTATATATAAAACATGTGAATAATGTTTTTTTCTGTAGTTTGAAGAGTCAGTTTACAGAGAGAATTTCAGGATTAACCCTATAATTCAGCAATATGTCATAGAGTATTTCAAACTCTCTCTGAATGATTTTAATATTTGGTAATGGTTATCAAATTATCATATACAGAAAAAATAATATGATTGCCTGTATTTTTTTTTCTTTCCAATGCTAAAATGCAACAACATTGCTGTATATAATAACCATTTTCAAACTCTTGGAAAAAAAAAAATATTTCTGTTCAAGCGTCTCTTTGCTTATCTTTTTTAGCAATCCAAGTATAGTTAGACTGTTGGGTTTAGTCCTGACTCTTTCTCTTCTACTTCAGCTCTTCCTCTCACCGGCTATTCTTCTTCTGTCCCCACTTCCCCCTCGCCCCTAGTGGGTCCTTACCTGAGAGTCTGAACTAACTAACTTACCTTTTACGTTAACCTCTTAAGCTAACATTTTGTTCGGATTTTTAACTCCGGAGGGTTAGCCAGCCAGGGATAACCCAAGAAAGTTGCTCATCTGCCCGAAATTCATAATATGCTAATGGCTGTACTTAACAATATCTTCCTACATGTAAACTACCTTTTATAAACTGCAAAAATAAATCATTTTTGTTTGTTTGTTCAGTCTTGTCCCCCAAGATGCAACACACACCAGTCGACTGACACCCAAGTATACCTACTTGCTTGCTAGGTGAACGGGGCAGACGTAAGGAAACACGCCCAGTGTTTCCACCCGGCCGGGTGACCTATTGTATATAGGAATTTAGACTGACACGAGTGCCATGATACAATACCTTTATAGATATATTTCCAACGAGGTCTGTGATTTGTGTCTCATTTAATGTGTAACATATTTTGATCCAACAGAAAATATTTATTCATAGCTTGTAGGAGTTATGCAAAGTCTATAGGGACAGCTTATTACTAGTTATAAAAAAATGGACTCCATAGATACAAAAACACACGTGTTCAATGTTCAAAGGCATTTTCGAAATATTTTATCTTTCAAATCACCCGAAAAATTAATAAAAAAAAAAAAAACTGACGATAAATGTTACAATTTATGATTAGCTCGTAAGTTACAAGAGTGGTCAGCTCACCGTTCCGTATGAGCTACTAGCAGTGCACCATTACACAGCAAATTAAAAAAATATATATATTTTTTCTTCCATTTTTGCATCCTTAACATGATTTCGCTATTGTGAAACCTGGCTTCGTGAAACCCCCTGATTTTGGTTTTGAATTCTTACATTATATGAGGCATGGTAGTGTAGACAAATTGTTCGTAGACAAATTGTGCATTCTGATATACACGTTTCCATATTTTGAATATTTTTTTCCATAACTTTTTGTCAGGGCAAAGGTACCATGAAAAGCAAGGGTTATCAAAATGGCCTTATGTAAAGAACAAAAAGGCACAATACCGTGACTGGAACAATACACAAATAATGTACACGTGGGAGAAAGGAGCTTACCACGACGTTTCGCTCCGACTTGGACCATTGACAAAGTTCCAAAGTCACAAAGTGTGACTTTGTAAATGGTCCAATTCGGACCGAAACGTCGTCGTATGTTCCTTTCTCCCGTGTGCGGGTTGTGTAATGACCTTATGTAAGAACTTGCGTGCCTCTTTAGATAGCCATTCTGCCTTCAGAGAGAAACTTTATTAGGCCTTTACTTTCTTAAATTGTTCATAGTCAATTCTCCTGATTAACAAAAATAAACAACACCCCTAAAATAAGTCACTGAAGATAAAGATGAGATAGGTTCCTCTTTATACATTAAAGTAAAATTACTTACTTTTTTATCTAAATTTTAATTTTTTTTCAAATAAGAGGGAATCAGCTTTGACGAGATGCAGTATTTTTTTTTTTGTCTGCTAACCTTCATCTAAATGTTTAGATACTCTGTATCTTTTAGTCTGCTAACCTTTATCTAAATGTTTAGATACTCTGCATCTTTCTCCTACGCAAAAACGATATTGTCAGCATTTCAGAAAGAAGAAACATAAAAGTTTAATGAAATTTAAAGTTTTTTAAGTTATGGCAAAGTTTGGCTTGGTTTACAGGAAATTTCAAATCATTAAAGTACATATGAAGTACATTGTCTGTTTCAATAAAACGGTTTTCACATCCTATTCCAGTTACTTCCATTAAGAATTGCATTTATCCCTAATAACTATATCACTTAAATATCACAAGAATATCAGAGGACCCAAAATACTGCCTTGGGTCTAACCAGATTGCAGGTAAAGGTTCTGATTTGGTGTTATTAGCTCTAGTAACTGGTTTCCTTGATATTTTAAAAACAGTTAATCTCTGTACGTTTCTTATGCCAGCAGCTTCGTAATTTTTTTTACCTATTATTTCAAAGCTGACTGTGATTAATGCCTTTATAGCTACAAAGTTATATTAGGGAATACACATGTATTTAAGCGGCTATCAAAATTAAAGCATCGATTGGGAAATAAAGTGTAGGTATTTACAACATGCGATGCAATAGTTCCTAAGTACATATACTTGTATATATAACAACTTTTTTTAAATAATACTAGCATACTGCACCCCTCTGAAGGACGTACTGCCGACATTAATGAACTCAAAGACACGTGTAGCAGAACGAAAATTTATTGGAACATCGTGTCGCTTTTAAAAGTTCATGACTTGTAAAAAAAAACTCGCCGCAGAGTGAAACATTGTTCCAGTCAATGCTTGTTCTGCTACACGTGTCCGTCGTGTATTGCATAGTGTTACGTGCCGGTCTGCTACACGTGTCTGTCGTGTATTGCAACACATATTAATAGCGCCAATCGCCCGGAAAATACATGGACTAATGTAGTAATGATCCGACGATTCAATAGAACCGAGAATTTCCATCTTTTATCTTCCTCTGGAGGTGGCAAAGTAAAGGCCCTGAGAGCACTTGCTACTGGCTGCCGCCATGGAAAATATTACTCCCAGACGACACCCGCTGCCACCATCAACACACGACCACTTGATCACTGCTGAGTGTTGCAGGTGTTAGTCCAAAGTTTCATTGTTTCTCCTGAACAAGGGGAAAGGATTTAGTTATCAAGAGGACCTTCGGGAGTCGGGATGGGTAGGAAGAAGCTGGGTAGTGTTGGCGTTTGTGTAGATTTGTACTTGTGAAATAGCACTCTCTCTCTCTCTCTCTCTCTCTCTCTCTTCTCTCTCTCTCTCTCTCTCTCTCTCTCTCTCTCTCTCTCTCTCTCTCTCTCTCTCTCTCTCTCTCTCTCTCTCTCTCTCTCTCTCTCTCTCTCTCTCTATCTCTCCCTCTCTCTCTCTCTCTCTTTCTTTCTCTCTCTTTCTTTCTCTCTCCCTTCTTCTCCAGCCTTTTGTATATTTGGCTTTATTATCAAATTACTGTGAGTAAGGTCAATGAGGTAAGAGGGAGGTGTTGCCCGCTACCGCAGACCCCAGCTTGACCCCTGCTTGACCCCTGCTTGACCCCTGCTTGACCCCTGCTTGACCCCTGCTTGACCCCTGCTTGACCCTGCTTGACCCCTGCTTCTCGTGACACTTTGTTTACACGCCTCAAATGAGCAACTACTTCACAAATTTGTTGCATGCTAAGAGCCTCTTATATTACACTGCTGGGGGCATTCTCAAGGGTTTAGCGTGTGTGGAGTGGTGGCAAGACCATCTCTCTGTTCATACACTTTCTACTGGCTACACTGTATGTAAGAGGGTAGACTGTGGGACAAAAGAGATTTTGTGGGTCTAAATTTGGTTGTGTTGTGGGAGAAAAGCGGGTAGAGATTAGCGTACGGACGATCGAGCCTTCACCACTCCTGGGTAGTACAGTGCCGGCACTCTGAAGGAGAGGTGTTAATGTTGCAGTTTTATAACTGTAGTGTAAGCATGACTCTGGCAAGACAGTGATGGAGTGAATGAAGATGAAAGTTTTTCTTTTTCGGGCCACCCTGCCTTGGTGGGAAACGGCCGATGTGTTAATAAAATAATAAATAAATAAATAAATAAATAAATAAATACATAAATATATATGCAAGACAAGCCACGGGGGGGGGGTGGAAACCTTTAGCTCAAATACTTTCACACTTCTCAGTGCGTCATCAGGAGCTATGCAATGTTGCAAGGCAGCAACTAAAGCAGGGAGAGAGTTCTCAGAGTAGCGTAGTGGCCGGTGACACATCCGCACTAAGCTACTCTGAGAACTCTCTCCCTGCTTTAGTTGCTCTCTTGCAACATTGCATAGCTCCTGATGACGCACTGAGAAGTGTGAAAGTACTTGGGCTAAAGATTTCCACCCCCCCGTGGCTTGTCTTGCATAGTTAAGATCGCCTGTCTGCGATTCTTTGCACGAAATAAATATGTATATATATACACAC
Organism: Cherax destructor; assembly: GCA_009830355.1. Lineage (NCBI taxonomy): Eukaryota > Metazoa > Arthropoda > Malacostraca > Decapoda > Parastacidae > Cherax > Cherax destructor. Next base: position 401,194 of record WNWK01000281.1, read on the forward strand.
ACACACTCAAATTTATCATACACTCCAAGATTAATCTAAGAGGCAATATGTCGCTGCCCCACATTAAAATGCACAAGAAAAACACCTCGGAAAACTCCACACACCGGCTAATTTGTTTACCGGAGCTGGTGAATAAACACAGGTAAGAAAATGTGAGCAAGCAGGCTGTGGAGGGTCGCCGGCCGCAGAAATTAGAAGATTACACCACGAAATGAGCAACACCGCGACACGCCACCTCGACCCCTTGTCCAAAGCGCGAACCCATTAACCTGAATAATTGATCCCATTACAAATAAACAGAAGACTGAGGACAGCAAAAATGAGAATATATATCGTGACTGGCTTCATCGTAAGTATCGCCTCCTATAAATAATTAGAAAAAAAAGTTTTTTTTTATTATTATTATTGTTGTTGATTTTGTAATTGTTTTTTCTTTTTGTTACTGTTATTTTTGTTATTATTATTATTATTATTATTATTATTATTATTATTATTATTATTATTGTTTCCACTTTTATTATTATTATTATTATTATTATTATTATTATTATTATCATCCTCATCATTATTGAACTATCAGGCTTGATGTTAGCAGAGACTAATTCCAGTGCCTTGGATGAAGAACTCTTGACTGGCATTAAGGCACCTCACTGGAATGGTTGAATTGTTACAATCAAGTTATTTACATACGCGAGGTGACCTTTAGTGGTGACTAGAATAACTAACAACTTACGAAAGGAAGGGGGTGCCCTGTCCCTTGGATCAAACATGATTAGCCCCCTTCCTCAGCAGCTTAAAGACCCCTATGGGTTCAGCATTGCCTTATAATAATAATAATAATAATAATAATAATAATAATAATAATAATTATTATTATTATTTTTATTATTATTATTATTATTAATGATAACAAAAGCAACAAAAATAATAGAATCAATAAAACAGTAAAAACACTAAAAACTACAACAACACTACAACAGACAACAAATAATGGTCTCAGTGTCTCCAGACACGCACACTCTGCCTAAAAGTGCACTCCCATTTCTGGCCATGAAGGTCGCTCGTATACTGTCTTGCTCTACTTAATTAACACGGTAGGAAGGGCGACCGAGTGGCCATTACTGAGTCCGCGGGTACTCGGTTGCGTATTACGCTAAGTGTCTTCGTGTTATGACTTCAGACTTCCGACCTTAATGACCCGGGCCAGAATTGTATTTTTTTTTATGGCCCTGATGGTTTTCTGTATTTACATTGGGTTGATGTGTTTTTTCTGGTGGGGAGAGGGGTCTGATTGATGGTTTACTGATGACGTTGATGATGATGATGATGATTGTTGTTGTCTTCGTTACTCATCATCGTCATATATCATTATCTTTATCATTTTAGTGATCATCATCATCGCCACAACCATCAACAAAAACGACTTAGGAGACCTTACGACGACTTTTCGGTCCTTTATGGACCAATGTTAAGTCTTGACTATGGTCCAATACGGACCGAAACCTCGTCATAAGTTTTCTCTCCTGACTTTTCAGTCTTAACTCGCATCAGTCTAAAAGGTGAGGGGAAATATGTTATCTTTCATGTATTAAATATTTCACTAAGAGTTATTGGAATATTTTTTCCCACGCTGCCTCGCGTCATGGACTGTATCAGTCGCGTTAACTGACAATGTGGCTGATTCGTCACGAAAGCGCTTGTAACTGTTTTCTCTCTTGTCATTTTGTTTTTATTTCGTATTAAAGTAGGACGTGTTTTTTTGTGTTTCTCTTATTTTTATTGCTTGTTAACTAGTTAACTGTCTGTTATTAGCTGTTCCCATATGTTGTATGTTGCTAGTTGTTTATCTCCCACTACCTGTGATTTGTTTCTGTCTGTCTCTGTCTGTCTGTCTCTTTCTCTCTCTCTCTGCAGTGTTTTAGACAGTTACTTCACCTTCACTCCCCTGTGTCGTCTCCTCCCCAGTTTGCTTCTCCCTGTTCATAAATCTCTTCTCAGTTTCTGCTCCCTTGTCGGAGTTCATATATTCAGACCTAGAGCGATTCTCTCTTGCTTGCTTTTTTTTCCATTCCACGTCTCTCATACCCTCCTGTACTTCACTGACCACCCTTCTCTCTACCACATTTCTCCCTCCTCCTCCTTCAACTGCGTCTTCCCCCCCTCTCATCTTGTCCATCCCCTCCCTCCTTCCCCAACAGATGCATTCAGTACCTCATAGAATTCCTCACCCACCCACCCTCCAACTCTAATAGAATTCGCCTCCCATCCTCCCTCCCGACACATCCCTGACCAGTCCCCCTCACTCTCAGCCATACAATCTTGCATCTTCCCTCCTTGCAACCTTCCCCCTCCCTCCCCACCAAACCCTCCCTCCCAATGCAACCCACAGAGCAACCATTCTCCTCCTGTTCCTCCCCCTCACCTCCTCGTGTCTCCCTCTCACTCTCTCACTGCAGCCTGTGATAATAGTTTCTCTGAGCTGTGCGTTGTTCACCGAATCATCATCGAGCCAAGATTAAGGACCTTCGTCTTGTTTACCCGTGTGTTGGTTCGGCTCTCGGGACCTGGCGACGCTATGGTAATGTTGCATCGAGATTGCTGTGCAAGTGATCGCTTGGAGGGATCATGTGTGCTTCAATTTGGATAATGTTGCAGAGGGTTGGGAGTCAGCGTCTGATAAGGTCCAGTGTGCAATGAGGTCTGCACGATGGTCTCTTGGGCCTCCTCTTTGATATGTTAATTCAGGTAGTGCAAGATCGCTGCTGGTGATGCCCCCGCGCTGACCACTGCCCTGCTGCTTTGCTTGATGTTGCTGATGCTGTTGCTGTTGCTGCTGCTGTTGCTGTTGCTGTTGCTGCTGCTCTTCCTGTTCCTCTTGCTGTTGCGGACCCCATGCCTAGCTTTCCCACGACTCGTGTCTCCTACTCCGCAAGACTCGCCTAGCCCACACACCTCGTCCTGGACCATGCCTCACCTAGCTCCTGCCTTACCTACCTCCCATGTCTACCCTGTTTCTCATGCCTCACCTAGCTCCTGCCTTACCTACCTCCCATGTCTACCCTGTTTCTCATGCCTCACCTAGCTCCTGCCTTACCTACCTCCCATGTCTACCCTGTTTCTCATGCCTCACCTAGCTCCTGCCTTACCTACCTCCCATGTCTACCCTCTTTCTCATGCCTCACCTAGCTCCTACCTTACCTACCTCCCGTGCCTCATTTAGCTTCAATCTTACCAAGCCAAGACTCTTCTAATATTTCTCCTCCAAGACTATGTCCCACTTAGCTCCCACGCTTCACCTATCCCCAATGGTTCACCTAGCTCCACCGACTCGCCTAGCCCCAACGGCTCACCTAGCTTCTATGTCTTACATAGTCCCACGACTGTTTATCACATCTTATCTATACAAATGTATCCTTTAATTCTCATTCAGCTCTCTACGCTTTCTTCTTTCTATTTTTCTTTTATCTTTCTTCCTCCTTTCTTTCCCTCTTTTTTTATCATTTACAATCCTTCCCTTCCCTTCCTTTGCCTTCTTTTCTTGTCTCCTTTTTCCTTGCCCTTTCCTTTTCCCTTGTTTCCTTCTTTTATCTCTCTCTCTCTCCCTCCATTACACACTCCTTCCATCTCCTAATAGCTCTCTCTCTATTCTCTCTTTATTCTTCCTCCATTCCCTACCTCTTCTTTTTCCCTGACTCCATTATCCATCGACTCTTTCCTTCCTTAATTCCCTCGCTCATCTCTTCTCTCCTCCATTCTCTCACTTCATCCTCCATCTGTCCCTCGTCTCTTTCCATCCTTCCTTTCCTCCCACCTTCTTCCCTCCTTGTTTCCTCCATTCCTTTCCCTTCTTCGCACCCTTCCAGTTACATTTCCTCACTCACTCCTATTCCTCTCTCACATCTTCCTTCCCTCGCACCTCAATCCCTCCTATCCCTTCCTACCCTCCATGCCTTCCCAGACACCCTACTATCACCCTGGCAGGGTAAGGTCCCAGGACCTGGTCACCTGCCCCTCACGTATTTATGGTTCTCTGTGTATGGTGCTTGTCTAGCTAGTTCAATTCTCCACCCCTTGTAGAGCCATTGATATTTGAAAATACCTATGTGGCGACTAGCAAAACTGGGGTAAGGACATGATTGTGTGTGTGTGTGTGTGTGTGTGTTTATCACCTGCGTATGTATGTGAGAGAGAGAGAGAGAGAGAGAAAGAGGGAATTACCTCTTATTATTGCCTAAGCGTAGCAAATAATACCTTTTCAAAGATGGTCTTCCAGCAATCTATCACTTCGTAAAGAAGTTCTGTACTTGTCAGCATCCCTTCGGCTCTGTTTTTTTTTTTTCTGTTTCGAATTTAGTCCTCGTGCTCTCCTACCGAATTATAGAACCATGGATACAAGGGCGAGACGCCGATACAATGGAGCAATAGGCATACATGCAGAACACACACATATTGCGTCAACGCGTTTCTTTCTGCGTAGATCTATGGATATAAACACAATATGTAGAATCAGTGTATATTGGGACTACGTTTCATCGAGGGCCGACCTTTTCGTCACGCCACACAGAAGATACATTTTACACATATATTTAAAGAATCACATGTAAGGTGCTGGTGATGCGGGTAGCGAAGAGCTGCAGTCGCTCTGACGGCCCATTATTAAAGTTTGAATTATTGTTGCATTACTATCCAAGCTGTGTGTGTGTCACCTGTAACATAATGTGTGCCAAGGGTTTTGCTAGGCTGTAAGCCCCCTGCTTTTTGTTCCGTAGTGTCTATTGTGTCGATGATTGCATATTCCAGGCACCATCGTTTGAACCTGTCCCCTTCTTTAATAATAACTTTAGTGTCTTTCCACGTCATAAGGCGCACGTGTTTCCCCCGATGAATGGAGCACACTTTTGTGTGTGTACTCACCTAGTTGTACTCACCTAGTTGTGGCTGCAGGGGTCGATTCAAAGCTCCTGGCCCCGCCTCTTCACTGGCCGCTACTGTGTGTGTGTGAGTGTGTGTGTGAGTGTGTGTGTGTGTGTGTGTGTGTTGTGTGTGTGTTGTGAGTGCTACAAGTGTACTGGTGTTCCAGAATTCCGGTGTCTAATCTCCGTGACGCTTATTCTATGTATTGTTTATCACAGGGCTGCTGCTATTACGTTGTGTGTCAAGGTCTGGTGATTTCATCAATGATTTTTGACGTAACGTCTGCTTTGTTAGCACCACCTGTCTTCAGTATCTTGGGGAGTAGGTGTGCGGTGTTGACTGCTGGGAAGACAAGGCGTCTGTCTGAGACATTGACCTCTTTGGGAGTTATTAAGACAACATTTCTCCTATTCCTTATTCGTATTTTCTTTCAAAATAATTTTTATCCTTTGTAATACATTGCATTGTGTACCTCCAGCTTTAAATTTACCAAATTTACATTCATGGCAAACTCGTTCAAAAGATTTGTTTTAAGAAATTTAAAAAGAAAACATATCTTTCTGATGCTTTTATGTGTGTGTGTGTATGTGTGTGTGTGTGTGTGCGTGTGTATGTGTGTGTATGTGTGTTTGTGTGTTTGTGTGTGTATGTGTGCTTGTATGTGTGTGTGTGTGTGTTTGTGTGTGTGTTTGCTGTGTGTGTGTGTGTGTGTGTGTGTGTTTTGTGTGTGGGTGTGTGTGTGTGTGTGTGTTTGTGTGTGTATGTGTGTTTGTGTGTGTGTATGTGTGTGTTTTTTTTAGTGTGTACATGTGTGTTAGTTAGTTACCATTTTTTCCTAGGCACATGTCGATTAGACACTAGGCCTCTTGTATGTATGTGTGTGTGTGTGTGTGTAAGGAAACACTTCGAAATGTTTCCGCCCCGTCGGGAATAGAACCCGGGCCCTCCATGTGTGTTTGTGTGTGTATGTGTGTATGTGTGTTTGTATGTGTGTGTGTATTTGTGTGTGTGTTTGCGCGCGTGTGTGTGTGTGTGTGTGTGTGTGTTTGCGTGTGTGTGTGTTTGTGTGTGTGTTTGTGTGTGTTTGTGTGCGTATGTGTGTTTGTGTGTATGTGTGTGTTTGTTTATGTGTGTGTGTGTGTATGTGTGTGTGTGTGTGTGTGTGTGTGTGTACACACACTCACAAAATAACTGTTTCTCTTTACCGTCCATTATTTCCTTCCCCATTTCCATCAGTCTTTATCACTTACTCTCTCCCACCATCTCCTCCCTCTACTTCTCCTCTAAAACTCACCTCCCATTTTCTCAGTGTCTGCCGCTCATGCTCCCTTCTTTTCTCCTACTTACTGGCTTCCCTTCTTCTACTCCTCACTCCTCCTCTCCTCCTTCTTCCCTCCCAATGCCTCCCTCTCCTTGTTACCTTCTTTCTCAGCCTTTCCTATTCTTTTCATTTCTCACCCCTCTCGTTCTGCCCCCATCCCTGTCATCTCTCTTCATTTTCTTGTGTGCTAATTCCTAACCTTTCCCCTCCTACTTCCAAGCATTTATTCGTCTTCCCTGCTCTTTCTGGATTATTAATGACCCTTTACTCATTCCCCCACCTTGTCTTTCGTGTCTCTTTCCACTCGTCTATGCCTCTACTCCACCGGGTGAGTGGAAGGCGGGGAAAAAGGCTTTTGCTACACTATCGTAACAGAAACAGGTAATCAGACAACAGCTGGCCATTTTCAGCAGACAGACTCGATGTTGACAGCAAGCTCTTCTACTGTCTCTTATTTTTTCATGTTCTACACGTTCTCTTCATAATTTACGTCTACCTGCTTTCCCCCTTCTCCTTCCGTCCGTCATGAATCATTATCAAGTCGTGAACTGAAGAAAGTCCGGGACGGGCCCAAGCCTTGTCTGGTTACCTTTTGCAATGTGGGTTAATTGTGAATTATTCCAGCCAAGGTGTTGTGGCTTGCAGTGTTTCTTCCGCTGTGTGCAAAAATTTCCTCATGCCTCCTCCTCCTCAACCCCAGTGCCCTTCCCCTCCCCCTTCCATCCCTTTCTTTATCCTGCTCCTTAACCTCCTCATCTCTTCCTTATCCTTCTACTCTCCCTGTAGTCCACATCCCCTCCTCCTGCTGCTGCTGCTGCTGCTGCTGTCCACTGGCCACCTCGACGGTCTCACCTAGACTTAAAAAACGTCTCCGAAGTAAACATACACGGCGCCTTCCTTGCGAGCTGGACAAACACACCTCCGCACTGAGGGGAGACCTCCTCACCCAGGGCAACCATCATATTAAAATACAGCAGTAGTGTGTGGTATTCTGGGGAGTGGTGGGGAGGAGGAGGCGGAGGAGGAGGAGAAGGAAGAGGAGGAGGAGGAGAAAGGTTAGAGAAGTAGGTGTAGGAAGAAATAATAATGGTTTAAGAAGAGCTGGTAATGGTAGAGACGTAGGTGATGGAGGAAGAGTAGATAAAAAGAAGGGGAAAGGTGAGGAGAAAGAGGGCTAAAGGGGATAAAAAGAAAGGTAAAAGAAAGCAGGAGGAGGAGAACGAGGAAGAAGAGGGCGAGGAAGAAGAGACTGACGGGGAGGGTTGTTGTAAAGGAGGATCACTGGGGTTCGTAGTGTACCCCGAACACTCGCATCAACAAGTTTATCCCGATATCTTTGTTTGCTTTGCCATGTTTTATGAAGCTTCGTATGAGATTAAAGCTTCTCATTTTTTTATTATAATATTGTCTTGGAGGAAGAGCAGAGCTGAGGCGAGAAGTGTCGGCTGTGTTGTGTAAGGGGAAGGCCGAGAAATGGCGATTTTGAGCCGGGCTTCCATGGGTCTAAATAAACATATCAGCACATGACGTCGGGAGAATCACGCCCGCTGTATGTGCTGAACGCTCTCATATGAGAAATTACCAGCCATTACTCAAAACCCGTTCTTATTAATCCCCGGAGCAAGGTGGGGGTTAGACGAGTGCCTGCTTGCTCGCAGCTGTCTGTGGGTTCTCTGCCTCGCCATCCGTAAACCAACTCAAACACATTTTCACAAGAAAGTTGCGAATGTTCCTTGTAGGGTCACAGCATCGCAGCCAAACCCACATTAATGTTGTATGCAAAGTCAACTGCAGACGACTGGACACATCAAGGGCTGCCGATCTCACAATGATTCGTCGAGATTTTGAAATTGTTTATGCCTGCTCGAAGCCGCCTTTAATGGAAATTATCGCCATTACACTTGATGATGCTCGAGCTAAGGGCTAAAGAACGTAATTACTGGAAGGAAAACGAGCAGAAGAGCAACGGTGAGGAGCCCAAGAGAGAGAAAGCGCGAGTGAGAAGCAGAGAACGATGAGGTTAAAAATACTGGAAGCGAGCGTTAACCAGAGATGACCCTCCTGCATCCAGGATTGTGGCAGTTCACCCCTTCGCTCCCTATGGTGCTGCTACTTACTTTTAAATTTTAAACTCACTTTGCGATCGCTCCTTTACTCGCCCGAGTCATTTTGGTCATTCTTATGAACCGTTCTCATTCCACTACAGCAATTCCGGTTTGCTGGTAAACTTCACAGCCGTGCAGAGACGCGGAGTTCGGCGTGTTATTGTTGAAATCTAGTGCGAAATTTTGCCGCACGGACCCTCCTCTATTAATGGAATGAAAGCAGAAGAGGGGAGCGGGGAAGGGCCGGCCAGACGCAAGCATGCTCTCCACCGCTACGACGAAACACTCTAATGTAATCACCTCCACGATGTATGGGGCCTCTGATTACCCCACCCCCCTCCACACACCCTCATACCAATACCTCACGCACATGGCTTCCTAGGTTCATTCACCGCAAGGTATTTTACCTGTCAACCTGGACTATTGTCTTCTACATGCCGAAGTGAGTAAATTTATGTCAGTAACTCTCTCTCTCTCTCTCTCTCTCTCTCTCTCTCTCTCTCTCTCTCTCTCTCTCTCTCTCTCTCTCTCTCTCTCTCTAGGACTTAATGTAATACGCGTGCTTTATGTGGGTTCGCGTAATGGCAAGCGATTAAGCACCGTATGACTTACTGAAAACTGATAACGACAGATAATCTAGAAATATGAAGCCGTCAAGCGATGTAACGCAAAGGAAGTTACGTGTTACGTTGATCATCGCTGCTGCTCCTGGAGACGTCAGCTCGCGAGCCTCTTCTACCTCGCTTAACATTATTATTAACTTATTCTTGGAGAAGCTCTGAAGTCGTACTAAGATCATACCGTTCAGTTTGAATTATGATGAATTACATAAAATTTGATTTATAAGTGCGATCAGATTACATAAATAATACGTATGAGTTTTACAAATAAAGATGCCATTGTATATATGTTTATATTCATAATTTTTCTTTTCATAATAGAAAGATATTACTAAAATTATAGTTAATGATTGTGTATAATGACCAAAATTACGATTAAAAATATATATTATATATATTTGCTGCAATAACTAACGAAGAGTATAATTACTGAAGTGTATGTAATTATTATTATAATAATGAATACTCTTGCTTGTGCAGAATGATAAATATGAGGAAACGTATTAGTGATACTAACAATTAGTCTTACGCCTAATGATGACTGAATTTTTTTTTTATTCTTAGTTATTGATACAAGCTGTAGCTCTTTATAGATGCCTAAAATTATGATAATAATGAACATTATTAATTAATTATTATTTTTTTTTTAATTTATGAAATTAGAGATAAATACATATAATAACAAAGAGTGGTACTATAAATTGATTATAATTAACGTATAATTATCATGTATAATGATTTAAGATAATTGTGAATGATTATATCATGTATATAATATTTATGAGGCTGCTAATGATTATTGATATATATAGAAATGACTATAATTAATCATTTAAATGGTAATGAATATATATATATATATATATATATATATATATATATATATATATATATATATATATATATATATATATATATATATGAAGAGGAAGAAGAAGAAGAAAATAAAATACTGAATTCCTTTTATATTTTTTTTCATTATTTATAGTTTCATTTTTATATTATTATTATTATTATTATTATTATTATTATTATTATTATTATTATTTTTATTATTACAAAACATTGCTTACATCATAAAGCACGTCCAGCGTACAATGTACAACTTACAATGTACCACAGACACCGGAAGAGATAAGTACCAGTGCGGTAAATTCAACATACAAAAATTTACATTGGGCTGCCGTTTAAATGCTAATCTTTTGGGGCGTAGATGCACTCCTGTGTCTTAAATGTTGTGAGTTACCATACAACCTGTGTCTTAAATGTTGTGAGTTACCATACAACCTGTGGCTGGAGTTTGATACGTCTCTAAAATATGTATTATCGGAAAAAATATAATTTTCAAATTTAAAAAAAAAAAAAATAATGTATATACTAATAATAATATAAAAATATAAATCACAATAACAGGTATTATTATTATTATTATTATTATTATTATTATTATTATTATTATTATTATTATTATTAACTATTTTTTATTATTTATGATTTAATAATAATTTTGTTATAATTACGATTATTTTTTAATCTCCAAAGACAATACTTAATGAGATATTAAAATTTCATTATGTGTATTTTCTTATAATTACTATATAATTAGTTGTCGAAAAATAATCATATGCCTTGAATGGGATTACATAAATTACTTTAAAGCTCTTCTACGATTATTAATATTCATAGTATTTATGATAGTTATACTTTAGTGGTGAAGGAATATAAACATTGTGACAAGTTATTATTTATATGGATCAAAAATCATGTAAAGATATAAATAGCATAATAAAAGAAATGCAAATATCGGTCTCCAAATAAGACCCCCGTCAAAAGATTCTGTTCAGAAAATTTTCTTCAGCTGATCATCTTCATTAAAACATCCTCTTTAGATCCTCTTCCTCCTCTCTCTCTCTTCTCTCTCTCTCTTCTCTCTCTCTCTCTCTCTCTCTCTCTCTCTCTCTCTCTCTCTCTCTCTCTCTCTCTCTCTCTATCTAAATATATATATATATATATATATATATATATATATATATATATATATATATATATATATATATATATATATATAATAATAATAAAATAGGCGAATAGGTAAAATTGGTTAATTAGCAAGAACTCATTTAATATTAAGTCCTTTCTAAAATTTTATCTTATACTTTTAATGATATATATTTTTCATTTATGTTAATGTAAAAATTAATAATTTTGTACCAAAAGTACCTTAGAAAACTTACCTATCTTATTATAACAAGCGTAATTTAATTTAGCCTAATCCAACTAAATATATTTTAGATAAGTTTGCAATATAATTTAATAATAAACAAACACACTGAAACATATTTTTTTCGTTAATGATTTTTGCGAAATTATTGCATACACAAATTTTCGCTTGGCTTATTCAGCAAGGAGAGCCAAAAATCGCAAGTTTTACCTATTCGGCACGACATATATACGATATATATATATATATATATATATATATATATATATATATATATATATATATATATATATATATATTGATATAGTAACTTTAATAAAAAAATTACCAATAATCATTAATTTTGACAACAGGAATACATGTAATACTTTTAGGTAACGGTTATAAGAATTTAGTTATTTATTTCGGGTGGTTTTAATAATCTAAAATCAATAACTCACTGATAATTATATTGTGAAATTATAAATTAATAAAGAAATTTCAGATCAACTAATTAAAGTCATGTATAATTAGATTATTATCGAAAATGATAATAGAATATAATTATCACGTAGTTAATGAGTAGAGGAAGTCTTTCTAAATATTATTAATAATTTTTATATGGATAATGCTTAAATTTTAATGTACAGAGCAATAAATATAAATAATTATTATCCGAAAAAACTATTTTTTATAATTTTACTTGACGGATATAAACATCATATACTGTTTATATTTAAATAATATACAATTTTGTGTTTGAAAGATCAATAATAATGGAATAAGATGATTATCTGTATAGATGACAACCGAGAACAAATAACTGCAGATATTGACTGTAGAAAATGTAGTCACTTTTACTATACATATTAATAATATTTTAACATGTGAATTATTATCAGTCATATGTAGAATGTAACGATTGTACATACTGACTGTAACTTAAAATATTTAATATAATCCTTCTTCATAAAGGACAAAAAGCGCAATACCCTGACTGGAACAATACACAAATAACCAGAACATAGAAGAGAGAAGCTACAACGACGTTTCGGTCCGACTTGGACCATTTACAAGTTACTCTAAATTTTCCAACTCTGTCCGAAACGTTGTCGTAGCTTCTTCTATGTACGGGTTATTTGTGCATCCTTCATAATGAAAAAAAAATGATTTGAAAATACTTTTACAGTCATGTTTCCCTAAATATATATATCTTTATTTTTTTTTTAATAATATTGGTGGTTATCCATTTACGCTTCCAGAGGAAACGGGGATTCGAACAGGGGGTCTATGTATATAGCGAGCCTAACGCTGTAAAAACTCAGCCAGAGCTTACAATAGGATTATTTTCACAACCAGCTCCAATGTGACTTAGTTGTGTCAGCGGCACCCACTGTGAGCCTTCTGTCTCATCCCAAGTCAAAGTTGTGCATACTGGTTTGAGTCGCCTATTCATGAACCACGGTTCGAGTCCTCGTTCATTTTTCTGTTTATTTATTGACAGTCGTTGCATTTATACTTATCATGGGTTTATATATATACAAACATATCTACAAACATACACACACACACATATACACACAAAGGTTAGAAAAGCTCTTGAAGCCAGGAGAGAGTGGACAAAGAAGCGGGACCAGGAGTTGTGACTCGTGCCCCTGCAACCACTTATAGGTGAGTACAGATGTACATTCTGTGGCTACTTTATTAGGTACATCGTTGTGGTACTTGATAGGGCCTTTCCCTCTTTGCCCCCAGAACAGCTGGAATTCTTCGTAGCATGGATTCAGCAGCAAGGAACTGGAAAGATTCCTTATAGATCCTTGTCTATGATAGCATGATAGCATCACGCAGTTGCTGCAAATTTTTCGGCTGCACATTCATGCTGCGAATCTCCCGATCCACCACATCCCAAATGTTTACCTCAAATTCTGACCCTTCTAGCTGCACATCGCAGCGGAAATCGCGATTCGTCAGACCAAGCGACGTTTTTCCAATTTTCGTTTGTCTGGTTTTGGTGAGCCTGCGCCCACTGTAGCCTCAGTTTCCTGTTAAAGAACAAAGAAAGGCACAATACCCGCACATACTATAGAGGAGCTTACGACGACGTTTCGGTCCGACTTGAACCATTTACAAAGTCACACTAACGAAAAGGGTTGATTGATTGATTAGATTCGCCGGTACTGCCGGCCCGGGTCTTCTCCAGATGGTGACCCGGCCTTGGCTCCCAGGGATGGGAGTGTCTTGAGGGCACATCAGCGGTGAGCAGAAAACGAAAAGGAGGCCAAGAAAGAGGAGCACTGCAGGAGCGCTAAGGGCACACAAGGGGTAGGAACAAAAACACAGGAGGGGAGGGGGAAAGTAAATGACCAAACACCCAAGGCAGAAGAAAGAAAACCCCAAAGAAGAAAGAGGAAAAAATGAAAGGGGAAGCGGGAGAAGGAGAAAAAATATCAGGTTAAGTCAAGGGTGTTCTGAAGTTTGGAGCATTTTACAATGTAATGGGAAAAGAAGGCATCTACTGAGTCAATAGGATGACTGTGATCTCTGACATGACAGAAAAGAGCATTGTTGGTGTCGGCAAGCCTAACACTACTTTTGTGCTCCTTGAGTCTGTTAGAAAGAGAACGGCCAGTTTCTCTGAAGTACTGAAGAGGACAAGAGGAACATGAAATAGAGTAGACACCAGGAGCATCTTTAGAGGGAGGAGAGGTACGAACTAGATTGGTGCGAAGAGTGTTAATCCGGCAAAAAGTAAGTTTGATGTCTAAGGAACGGAGAGAGTTGTTGAGATTTGAAAGACTGAAAATATTGGGAAGGCAGAGGACAGGAGACTTCCCAGGAGTAAGAGAGTTTGGGAGAGAAGAAAGTCCGTTTAGCACGTGAGAAAGCAGAGTTTATGAAATGGGAAGTGTTCAGCTTCGTGTTCTTAGGAGTGCAACTTTTGTACGGTCTGCTGTTGCAGCCCATCTACTTCAAGATTCAACGCGTTTTGGGTACATAGATGCTTTCTGCATACCATTGTCACTTTCGTGTCAGACGGAATCAGTCTGGCCATTCTCCTCTGACCTCTCTTATTATCAACGCTATTTTCACCCATAGAACTGCCGCTCTCTAGATGTTCTGCGCTTTTCACACCATTCTCAGTGAACTCTAGAGACTGTTGTGTGTGAAAATCCCAGATAATCAGCAGTTTTTGAGTTACTCAGACCGCCCAGTCTGTCACCAATAATCATTCCAAGGTCAGAGTCACTTAGATCACGACACTCTCTGAACAACAACTGAACCTCTTGACCATATCAGCATGCTTTTAGGCACTGAGGTGCTGCCATCACAACCTCCCAAAAAACATCAATGGGATAAACCATATCAGAACCCCAATCCATAGATTTCACCCATAGTCTCCAACCCTAATGTTCGCCCGACTAGCCCATCATTCACCCAATACTCTTATTGCAATCCTTTCTTCATCCCAAATCTTCAACAGCTTTTCTAACTTTACCCAAACTAGAAATACGCTATCAATTTTACCAAAACTAGTCATATGCTCTTCAACAACCCCCCCCCCCGCCCGTCCTTCATCAAACTCCCACCAAACCCTGATCATCCATCTCACCCATCTTCCCTACCCCTTCCTCCCATTTCCCCCTCTTGAGATATCACTACCTTCCTCTTTACCTCATCCCCTAACCGACTAACCCCCAACCCCCGATCTAACCTCCTGCTCCCTCCCCGACTCTGTCACCCCTTTCCCCCTAACTCCCTTCCAACTCTCATTCCCCTCCCTTCCCCCTTCCCCAAGAGATACATAACCGGCGTCTAATTCTCGCTGCAAGAGGCGGGTTGGTCGAGCATTAATACTAGGGCCTCTCTGGCCACCCTGGGCTACTCTGCTCACCCTGGGTCACCCTGGTCCGCCCTGAGTCGCCCTGGCCGTCTGCTGCCTAAATGAAGATAGATACCGAGTCAGGTCCGCTCGATCACCTCCCCGTGGGGAGGATCCGCCAGCTCCCCTTCTGGGGTGAATGGGGAAGAAAGGGGTAAAAATAAGAGGTTGGGGATAGAAAGAGTGAAAAGAAAGTGGACAAGAGAGCAAGAGAGAGAAAGAGAGATTAAGAATTTCATCCTATTCCCTGTTTGTATGTCTCATAATAATAAAAAGGCATTTAAATAAAGGCTTTTGTAAATAAAGTTAGGAATCCTTAACCTAACCTTGTAAAACCCTGTGTAAAAAAAATAAGAATAGGGAAGAATTAATAAGGAGAGAAAGGTAGGAAATTCGAGCCTTTTTACAATCATTACTCTACGTTAATTTCTGCATGTTCAGAATCCATTTTTTTTTTTTTTTTTTTTTGATATTTTAGATTAGGTTTACTTAGATCAGAGTTGCTTAGGTTTGGTTAATGAAAATTATCCTATATTTGTGTTTAGTTAAGCGATAATAACGAAATAACACAAACGGGCAGCTTACATCTGGCAATGGAAGACAACGTTGATATTCCCATAATTATTGTTTATGGTGGGAGAAGGGATGCTGGGGGATGCTGGGGGATGCTGGGGGATGCTGGGGATGCTGGGGATGCTGGGGATGCTGGGGGATGCTGGGGGGTGCTGGGGGATGCTGGGGATGCTGGGGGATGCTGGGGGATGCTGGGGGATGCTGGGGATGCTGGGGATGCTGGGGGGTGCTGGGGATGCTGGGGATGCTGGGGGATGCTGGGGGATGCTGGGGGATGCTGGGGATGCTGGGGGATGCTGGGGATGCTGGGGATGCTGGGGATGCTGGGGATGCTAGTTCATTATTACAACGATGGTATTCCAACGCCTGAACATTGGCCAATCACTTGTTCCCAGGATGTTTCGGCCGATGATCACTGACATCTTGACCGAGTCAACCACACTATCCACACCCATCGTGACCGAGTCAACCATACTATCCACACCCATCGTGACCGAGTCAACCACACTATCCACACCCATCGTGACCGAGTCAACCATACTATCCACAACCATCGTGACCGAGTCAACCATACTATCCACAACCATCGTGACCGAGTCAACCATACTATCCACACCCATCGTGACCGAGTCAACCACACTATCCACACCCATCGTGACCGAGTCAACCACACTATCCACACCCATCGTGACCGAGTCAACCACACTATCCACACCCATCGTGACCGAGTCAACCACACTATCCACACCCATCGTGACCGAGTCAACCACACTATCCACACCCATCGTGACCGAGTCAACCACACTATCCACAACCATCGAAAGTGAATCATCCACAACATCAACTGACTCAAAAAGTGCTGGCATTCCCCCTGCACTCCTCAAGTCTAGCATGACCAGGAGCTGTGAATCGACTCCTTTAACCACATGTTGGTGAGTACAAACACACACAGACACAGACATACAGCCCCGTTGGCCTGGTGGCTAAAGCTCTCGCTTCAACACGGAGGGCCCGGGTTCGATTCCGGGCGGGGCACAAACATTTCGACGTGTTTCCTTACACACACATACATACAACAGGCCTAATGTCTAATCGACATGTGCCTAGGACAAAATGGTAACTAACACACACACAGAAATGCTTCTCTAACCCCTATCATTTTATGAACCTTCTCTGTGCCCTTTCAGTCATAATTTCTCTCTTTCCAACTTATACACTGTCACCTTTTTCATTTCTATTTATACACACGAAGCAGTGGGTTGGTTGGATTATATATTTAAAGCCTGTCGACTACAAGAGGGTCATTAAGGTAGCATGTTACCTGCACATTACCAGTCAAGGATACTTTAATACCTAAAACACTACTTAAACTTTTGGTTTATATATATATATATATATATATATATATATATATATATATATATATATATATATATATATATATGCATATAGTATATGTATATATATAAATGCACCACACAGAAACAAGCGGGTATATACAGAGAAAGATCGCAGTCAGCAGGACTTGATACTGCTTCTGATCGCACTGCGATCTTTCTCTGCATATACCCGCTAGTTTCTGCGTGGTGCATTGATATAAAAATCGCTTGAGAGGTCAGAACATACAGGAGGAGATTGAAATAGCTTGAATCCATGCTTGAGGCTGACTGACGTGCCCGGGCTGGGAAAGAAACATGGCTTGTGAACCAGGCTGCCCAGTCTATGTGGCATTTGTGTGGCCGAGTGGTCTAGAGCGCTACCAGGGAACCTTGTACGTCTCAGAAGCAGTATCGAGTCCTTCTGACTGCGATCTTTCTCTCTCTCTCTCTCTCTCTCTATATATATATATATATATATATGTATGTATATTACACCATGGTAGTATTTATACATTCTCTGTAGCTTCTAGTCATTACTTGCCCCCCTTTTTTACGATTTATAATTTAATCTATCTTTATTCTGAGCATTTAATTTCCCCGAAATGCTTCCGGTCACATGATCTGTGTTCGATATAATATTCTTAAGTATCTGCAGTGAATAGTTTAATTTGGGGCATTACCAATTAAGTAGCAGTGTCAATAATGACCCGTTATTTGCAATGATTATTATCTTAAGGCTGGCGCCAGGCGTTGTGTGTTATGTTGGCTTTATGGGATAATTTAGCCAAATTGTAATGAAATGTGCCTGGGTATATTCTTGTTATCGACACCGTGAGCGCCACCCTCACTCTCCTCGTCATTAGTGAAGTCATTATCCTCATCACGAGCTATCCTCACTATGTGCATTATCACCATCCCCTTCCTCATCGTCATTGTCACTAATTTCGTCTAAAAATCATCATCATCATTATTGTCAACATTATCGTTGATATCTCCAACAACAATACCATCATTTTCACCCTCGCTTTCACTTTCACCATTCGCATCATCACTATCATCGCTCTTTATGCCATTATAGATTTCACCATCACCAACGTATCACACTGCATCATCAGCATCATCATCATCAATACCACCACCGCCATCAACATTAACACCATCATCAACTCTGTCGCCATCACAATCAAAAATCATCTTCACCATCATTATCATCCTCTGATTTATTGTACTATTACCCTCTTTCACATACCTCCTTTCTCAGTTTCATTGACCTATCCTATTTTTTTTTCCGTATCCTGCTGTACATCCTAGTATCTTACCATCCTCATCCTCCTCACACTGCTCTCCCCTCGCATCATCCTCCCCTCATATCGCGTTTCTTCCCCTCTTCTTCAATACCTTCAAATTTATATCAGGAAAGAATAAACAAGAATAAGAGACATAGCATGAAGCAAAAGAAAGCAAAGAGAGAGAAAAAAAAGAAACGTTAGAATGAAAATAATACAGAAAAAAACATCTTGAGGAATAAACGTTTGAAAAATTATTACAGAACTGAAATAAAAAATAATTGTTGGTTGAAGGAAAGTTTAAATTAAAGCATTATGCTTAAGTAATATTTTTAAATGCTTATATAATACTTTAAAGTACCTATGTAATACTTTGGAAACACTTATGTACCCTTTAAAATACGTATACAGTACAGAAAACATACAACTTAAAATAAATTTTTTATCGCCATTTGATTACGTAAGATAAAGAACGACAGAAAATATTTCATTAAATATTTACCAATGAAAATGTTGACATATTTAAGGGTGTATCACACACACACACACACACACACACACACACTTAATAGCGATCAACAAAGATGCGGGGCCCAGGAGCTGCGACTCGACCCCCTGTAAAGAGACAAACTGTGAGAAAAATGTCACAACACAAATTCAAGAGAAGCAGAGAAGGTTAACATTCAAACACCTGTAATTATTTGTGCTTCGATTAAAATTATATATTTTTTTATAAGATGTAACCCAAAAGAAACATGTCAGACCAGGAGTAAACAATAACAAATCACTTGTGGCTTTACAATGGTCCAGGACCGACCAGGTTTGTAGTTCCAAAGTTCCAAAGTTCGGGTTTTTGGTGAAAAAGTTCTGAAGTCTTTCAGATGAGAGTTATTATTCTGTTATTATTCTTCTGATAAGTTTTCTTTAGCCGATGTTAAGGAAGCGTTTTTCAAACGTTCATCCAGAGTCAAAAGGGAATCATGAGAATCATCCACAGATGAAGATGGTGAGATGTATATCAATAAGTATTAGCATGCAAAAGCGAAGACATCGTTTGTCTATAGAAATGTTGCTAATATTGTTGATGATATGACAAGCCAACAGTGAAGGTAACCTCTGCAATGTCTGCAGTGTTGAAGAATTATGCTCTAACAGAGAAGGTAACTTGTTTGCACACTGCAGGTGCTGAAGAATGATCTGGCAACATATAAGGTAACTTGTCAGTACACTGACTGCAAGTACTGAAGAATGATCTTGCCACAGTGAAGGTAACTTGTCGGTACACTGACTACAAGTGTTGAAGAATGATTTCCAGCACTGAAGAATGATCCTGCAACAGTGAAGGCAGCTTGTCTTTATACTGACTGCAGGTGTTGGAGATAAGCCTAAATATTAGAGTACTGGAGTGCTGTTAAAAATGTGAGGAGCACTGATGAAGAGGCGTCAGTACATTACCTTGTGAAAGAAGAATTCGTGAGAAGTAAAGAGGATTTAGCGAGTAGCAGGGATGCGCTGCCTAGATTTTTACCCGGATTACACAAGTCGAACAAATAATGGTGGGGAGGTGTGTGTGTGTGTGTGTCTGTGTGTGGTGTATATGTGTGTGTGTGCGCGCGCGGGTGTGTGTGTGTGTGTGTGTGTGTGTCCAGATTGTTCCACTTCCTGACAATCTACGACTGAAGAAATACTTCCTAACATCCCTGTGATTCATTTGAGTTGTAAACTTCCACTTGTGACCCCTTGTTGCCGTGTCCCATCTCTGAAACATTCTGTCCCTATCCACCTTGTCAATTCTTCTCAGTATTTTATATGTCGTTATCATGTCCCCTCTTTCCTTACTGTTCTCCAGTGTCGTCAGCTTGATTTCCCTTGACCTCTCCTCGTAGGTTGGTTCTCTTTCTGGCATCAAAATATTTATTAGACGTCAGCATCCCTGGAGAGACCACGCTGTTACTGGTGTTAGCTGATAGAGAGTTATCAGGTGAGTTTGATTCTTGCTACTTGATGGAGTGATTGGTATCAGCCGAGGCTGATATTTTTGTCATCAAGTGGAACGAGTGTTATCAGCTGAAGTAACATTCTCAGCTGATTGAGCGAGTGTTACCATTAATGAAGGGCTCTTGATCCCAGTAATTGTAGCTACTCTTCCATTTCTTCGATCAAATTTTATTATGTTCGATACTCCAGGCACTGTATAAGCCTTAATGATTTAAAGCTTCCTTCATGAATTTCATAATAATAATAATAATAATAATAATAATAATAATAATAATAATAATAATAAAAATAATAATTTTGTATGCAACGCAGCTCGGGGCTAGGCGGCAGAAAGCACTTCAATCGTTTAAGTTGATCATTATCACTATTATTATCTCCATCTTCACAATCATCATCCACATCATTATCATGCTTACAATCACTAATATCAATATATTTATCATTCTTGTCACCCCACATGATCATTACCATCTTTCCCATCCATCACCAACATTATCTCCGTTAAACCATCCGTATTATTATCAACCTAACTGTCATCCCATTACCTTCGACACTCATTACTCAACTCATTCTCACACGACGTGCAAAAATAAACGGTTCATATTTCTACGGTCACAAAGTTGTAAGCAAGTGTCGCTGCCGTATTTTTTTATAATTCTTTTAACCTACATAGAGCTAACTTACCCTCACTTATTGTAATCTAACTTCGCCTAATCTGATCGAACATAAGCTAACCTAGCATATGTGACGATACGATGCGTTATAACCTTAACCTTCAACGTGAGTAGTAAATAAGGTAATAAAACATTTTGGAAAGTGATGCAAAAGAATGACATTAAGCTTGAGTGCGACAGAAAACGGCGTTAAGCTCACAAGCTGCTTCGTGCATTCGTAAAAGCTTCATATAGCCCTTACTTTTGTAATGGTGATCGCGGGTATACAAGATCTGACATAGCCACCACTTGAGGACCATCGTAAATAATTCAACAAATTCTACGGTTTTTATATTACATTAGTCGCTAACGCGGACTATCAACACCGGCAGAGGTAAAAGGTACTGTGTTTTGAGACTTATTGACACAATTGCCTCTATTTCGAGAGAGTTTGATATAACAGCATTTGTTTTTCTTTTCTAGATTTGTTGTAAATTGTAAATCGTGTTAACTTTGCAAAGCATATCACATGAAGGTGGTGTGAGTAAATACAAGTGAAAGGGTTTGTATTTACAGCCTTCAGGCGAGGTACCCCGAAGCTGGTGAAACTTCTCAGTTATCTTTATAGATACGGGCTTTAACATAACTGGGGGAAAAAACCTGAACTTCCTTGTGAATGTCTAAGAGGCATTTTGTATTTAGTTACTATTATGATTAAATTTCCATCTGACTGAAGGCATTCGTCAGATGGAAATAATAGCTAGGATTGAGTATACTACAAACTCAAATCACACAATAGATCGGAAAAGCAATGTGAAGGACCTGGGAGTGGTAATGTCCGAAGATCTCACCTTCAAGGACCACAACAATGCCACTATCACATCTGCGAGGAAACTGATAGGATGGATAATGAGAACATTCAAGACAAGAGATGCCAAGCCAATGATGATCCTTTTTAAATCACTTGTTCTCTCTAGGCTAGAATACTGCTGTACATTAACATTCCCATTCAAGGCAGGTGAAATTGCAGATCTAGAGAATGTACAGAGAACCTTTACTGCACATACAAGTTCCATCAAACACCTCAACTACTGTAAAGCCCTTGAAGCACTTGACTTGTACTCACTGGAGCGCAGGCGAGAGAGATATATCATAATCTCTACACCTGGAAGATTCTGGAGGGACTGATCCCTAACCTGCACACAGAAATCACTCCCTACGAAAGCAAAAGATTTGACAGGCGATGTAACATACCCCCAGTGAAAAGTAGGGGCGCCACTGGTACACTTAGAGAAAACACAATAAGTTCCCGGAGCCCAAGACTGTTCAACAGCCTCCCACCAGCCATAAGCGGAATTACCAATAGACCCCTGGTTGTCTTCAAAAGGGAGCTGGACAGATACCTAAAGTCAGTGCCAGATCAGCCGGGCTGTGGTTCGTACGTTGGACTACGTGCGGCCAGCTGTAACAGCCTCGTTGATCAGGCCCTGATCCACCAGGAGGCCGCGGAGGCGTTGATCCCCGGAATGCCCTCCAGGTAGGTAGATACACTGAATACATCAACACTTATTTGTTTTTAAAAACACTGGTAACTCAGTTTCTATTTTATTAGGGTATTGAGGTAAAATTGTGTTGAATAGTTGTTAGTTTTTTTTCTTGCTTTCACACATGAATGTCTGGAAAGAAATTAATAATATAAAATTAGATTTCCCAGTGAAGTTTTCATTTTAATAATAAGCTCTATTTTAACAGGTTTAACTGTCTTTTTGACCTTTTCATGTAAGCCCTTCTTCACAGTCAAGTCTTTTAAGTAGAGATAACGTTTATATATATATATATATATATATATATATATATATATATATATATATATATATATATATATATATATATAAACGAATAGGTAAACTGGTCAATTAGCAAGAACTCATTTAAAATTAAGTCCTTTCTAAAATTTTCTCTTATCCATTTAAAGATATATTTTTTTTTTTTCAATTATATTTTTTTCGTTAGGTTCAGAATTATTTTTGCGGAATTATTGCATACAAAAATTTTCGCTGGCCTTATTCGGCAAGAGGAGCGTTGTTATTTAAGACATGTGTATAAGTGTAGTACACGAGTGCGCTCAAATTCAACGATGCAAACATTCATCACAGCAAACTCGTTTTTATGGGTTATCGTCTCATGACGAATTTTACCCGGTGGCCCTTCCAAGACAGATGTTGCAAGTATTGCATGAATGTGTCTATGATTGTGTGCATGATTGTGTGCATTAAAGCAGCATGTAGAGCGCGGATATGACAGGCTACACCAACACTTGGAAATGTACCCCTGTGGTCCAGGTTGAATATTGAATGTCACATCTCCCCACCTCCCTAGCTGCTTCCCTAACCCCCCCACACCCCCACCTGATTCCCCGCCCTCTCCCACCCCCACATTCCTCCCTGCCTTCCTCCCCACCCCACCCACCTGCTTCCCTTCCTTCCTTCCTTCCTTCCTTCCTTCCTCCCTCCCCACGCCCCTACCTTCTTCCTTGCCTTCATCGCACCTGCTTTCCTCTCCCCACACTTCCTCTTTAGTCTCTCTCTCTCTTTCTCTTCATCGACACCCACTCTCTCATTCTTCCGCATTTTTAAAAGCGATTTCAATCTCATTTATGGCCTTGTGCACTCTCTCTCTCTCTCTCTCTCTCTCTCTCTCTCTCTCTCTCTCTCTCTCTCTCTCTCTCTCTCTCTCTCTCTCTCTCTCTCTCTCTCTTCTCTGCCCTTGCTTCACTTCTGTTTCCACATAAAAGCACTACCGCTCACATTATTCCTCTGAAAGGAATCTTTACTTACTGTCTTGTGTTTTCCTCCAAAGATATTATCTACTGCTGACGGGAACTGCCTCCTGGCGTAATTTTCGGTCTCAGAATTATCTTGGGTAAAGTTATTGGACTTTGTAAAATTATTTTTTTTAGGATATTAAACATGGCAGAAGATTTCGAATTTGGCTAAAACGTTCAGGAATAATAATAATAATAATAATAATAATAATATTATTATTATTATTATTATTATTATTATTATTATTATTATTATTATTATTATTATAGGGAAAAGCTTAGGATGTTTTCGTGGGCGAATTATTTTGATTAAATCACGTATAAATAATTTCTTTTAAGGATTTTCGTCTTTTCACGTAATTATAATGAATAACGAAATTATGCCCCATTGATTATTTACAAGGAAATTATCCAAAGGTTACGAAGCCCTCGGGTAGCTCTCTTGATAATTGTTAGAAATACGGAACAAGAGGATAACTTTGAAAGATAATCGTCATTATCCGGGAATTATACATTAATAAGCAGAGTGTTCAACGGTGCCTTTCATGAATTACTCTCGCACACTAACACACACACACACACACACACACACACACACACACACACACACACACACACACACACACACGGTCAAGCACGTCAAGAAATTAGAGAAAGTGCAAAGGTTTGCAACAAGGTTAGTTCCGGAGCTAAGGGGAATGTCCTATGAAGAAAGGTTAAGGGAAATCGGCCTGACGACACTGGAGGGCTGGAAAGTTAGGGAAGACATGATAACGACATACAAAATACTACGTGGAATAGATAAGGTGGACAGATACAGGATGGTCCAGAGAGGGGACACAGAAACAAAAGGTCACAGTTGGAAGTTGAAGACTCAGACGAGTCAAAGGGATGTTAGGAAGTATTTCTTCAGTCATAGAGTTGTCAGAAAGTGGAATAGTCTAGCAAGTGACGTAGTGGAGGCAGAAACCATACATAGCTTTAAGACGAGAGAGAGGACCTAGTAGCGGTCAGTGAAGAGGCGGGGCCAGGAGCTAAGTCTCGACCCCTGCAACCACAATTAGGTGAGTACACATTCACACATCAAGATTATTTTTGTGAGAATTTCAATGCAGAAACAACACAACATTCTTAAATAACACTGGTCTGTATTTGGAATGTTTTTAATTTTTATTTTTATTCATAGTTGCGATCTTACATATTATTGGGCTGCTGACTGTAAATATCTAAACCATTTTGCTCTATCGCGTAAGGTGAGGTGAATCATAGAATTGATGAGGGGAAAAGGGTGAGTGGTGCACTTGGGAGTCTGTGGAGACAAAGAACTTTGTCCATGGAAGTAAAGAAGGGAATGTATGAGAGTATAGTTATACCAACACTCTTATATGGGTGTGAAGCATGGGTGATGAATGTTGCAACGAGGAGAAGGCTGGAGGCAGTGGAGATGTCATGTCTGAGGGCAATGTGTGGTGTGAATATAATGCAGAGAATTCGGAGTTTGGAAATTAGGAGGAGGTGTGGGATTACCAAAACTATTATCCAGAGGGCTGAGGAGGGGTTGTTAAAGTAGTTCAGACATGTAGAGAGAATGGAACGAAACAGAATGACTTCGAGAGTGTATAAATCTGTAGTGGAGGGAAGGCGGGGTAGGGGTCGGCCTAGGAAAGGTTGGAGGGACGGGGTAAAAGAGGTTTTGTGTGCGAGGGCCTTGGATTTCCAGCAAGCATGCGTGAGCGTATATGATAGGAGTGAATGAAGACAAATGGTTTTTAATACTTGACGTGCTGTTGGAGTGTGAGCAAAGTAACATTTATGAAGGGATTCAGGGAAACCGGCAGGCCGGACTTGAGTCCTGGAGATGGGAAGTACAGTGTCTGCACTCTGAAGGAGGGGTGTTAATGTTGCAGTTTTATAACTGTAGTGTAAAGCACCCCTCTGGCAAGACAGTGATGGAGTGAATGATGATGAAAGATTTTCTTTTTCGGGCCACCCTGCCTTAGTGGGAATCGGACGATGTGTTAATAAAAAAAATGTGAATTTTTAATAAATTATTACTTTATTAAAATTAGGCAAGTAATCATGGAAAAGCACATTCTGTTAGTTTTAAAAACATATGAATTCCAAATCAGTCTAGAGCCAAGTAACTGTACACTTTCTTTTGGAAGGTTAAGGTCTCTCACCAAGTCATTGAGCTCAACTTGGTTGAAGGGTTTGGGATCGTCATTTGTTGGTGGTTCATAGTCTACTTCCATCTCCTTAGAATCACTGGTATCAGACTCTGATGAAATTTGCCATGTCTCAGGTGGCACAGGTACAGGAATATCTTCAGAGTGTGGAACAGCCTTATTGCTGAAGGAATATTTGGGTATATTATGCGATCTTTAGTCTTGTTGAATCCAGCTACTTTAGTCATACAAAGGTAGCAGTCATCATGGTGGTTCATCTGCTCCCGCCATACCATTGGTACTCCAAAGGGCATACGTTTAAGTTTTCCAACTGACCACATTTAGAGCTTACTGATGCAACTCTTGCAAGCTTTGTGTGGTGCAAATGGTTTGTCCTGGTCTCCAAGTTTGCAGCCAAAATAAGCAAAGTAGCAGCGCTTCAATAAAGGAGTAATGTTGCTCCTGGAATCTGAAGGTGTGAGTTGCCCGCAGACATAGCAAAATATGTCTGGTGAATTTATTCAGCCTCTAGACATATTAATAATCTGAAAATAAAGAAAAATATATTAGATTTACCACTTAATTCAGCACAAGGTAAGCATTTTAATTGGTAATATACCACTTTCTCATTTACTTATGTTATACGAAATGAGAAAAGTAACGTTTCAGTATAACTTGACAACCTGATGTAATAGAGATGAATAAAAAACACAGTGAATCACTATTTTCCATGATATGTTTACAATAATTTAATAATAAACAAACACAATGAAATATATTTTTTTTCGTTAGATTCAGAATTATTTTTGAGAAATTATTGCATACACAAATTTTCGCTTGCTTTATTCGGCAAGAAGAGCGTTTCTATTTAAGCCAAAATCGCAAGTTTTACCTATTCGGCCCGATATATATATATATATGTATATATATATATATATATATATATATATATATATATATATATATATATATATATATATATATATATATATTCATTTATACTTCCACGTATGTATTCATGTCATTCACGTCAGAGGATTTTCGGTGAGTGTTGAGGGTTAGAGTTACTAATCTCGCAAGCTGCTGACCATTCTCGCACCAAGAGAGACAGAAAGAAACGTTCAAATTTGTGCGTTTTCTATTGTTTCTCGGTCACATTGTTGCCAGACGTAACGTGGCGTAGTTTTTTAATTTGCCTGTATAATCATAACCAAATATTACTTTTTATAAGCTTAAGCAACCTAATCTAATCCAAAGTGTCCTAGGCTAGCATAACTTAATGTAAGATAATCTAACCTAAATTACCTTTAGTGAAAAAATATAAAAAGTAAGTGAAAATAAAGTAAACGTTGAAAAACTGGGCGTTTTGTAAAACTTCAGTAAACTGACATTACTAAACTGGCACTTTAGACACTGCTTCTACCAGGTTCCAAAGATTCCGAACCAGAATAAAACCGGTTTTTAGTTTAGCATCACCATCATCTCAGACCACTTTTTTAGCAGATTGCCTTTGACACACAGGAACTTAAAAAAAACATTATGCAGCTTGTTTCAGTCACTCTCGATCATGACTCTGAGGTCCAGATAAAAACAATAAAAATGTCAATTAGGCTGAGGGTGAATATGAGTAGCGAGGATCCCACCGGCTTCATTTAGCGGACGAAGGATCGAGCCTTCAACAGTCTTGCTGTGAATGACCCACACGGGCTTACAGCTTCAAGAAATGCACCACAATCCTGACTCACATTCTTTTGAACCTTTGATTGATGATTCGAATCCCTTAGGCTACAATTCAAAGGTTCATTTCTTCCTGAGCCTCTTAGTCCTTGTCGTACGTAGTCGACTACGGATTTAATGCTTCGACTTTTCGAAGTCAATACGATTATAGAATCATTACAACCTAGATCAATCATAGTAATGTATTACCACCACTGTATTTATAAAATGTAATGTACAGAGCATAAAATCCATACTTGATATTCATTTCTGCTTAGACAAATGTCTTTAGTTGTTGAAAGTTTGACCATGACTGGTATTCTGAGGTCTACAAATGACAGACCCCCGCCAATATAAACCACTTCTTAATTTCTAGGGGAGATAGTTTATCCAGTTTTGTTAACAACAGTGATTGTCATAACATAAGTTATCATAATAGTAGAGTTGACTTTCCTTGACCGTCCGCGATAATCCAAGTTAGCGAGTTATTACCGGGAGTTCCTGTGCCCAGCTGTTAAGCTGGGCTGGTGTTTTCAGGATCTGAAACGCCACAACTCTGTCTGTCTGTCTGTCTGTCTGTCTGTCTGTATGTCTCTCTCTCTCTCTCTCTCTCTCTCTCTCTCTCTCTCTCTCTCTCTCTCTCTCTCTCTCTCTCTCTCTCTCTCTCTCTCTCTCTCTCTCTCTCTCTCTCTCTCTTACATTAAGCAGCATAAATATGGCTCGTGAGGACGTAATGACCATTGGCCTGATCAAACGATGGATCGTCTCTGTAAAGTGACTACACAGTTCAAGATATTTATAAAAGGTCATTTTTCGCCACAAGTGGCTGCTTCACGACCGAAAAAACTGCTCGTGTCGAAACGTTTCCGTTAAATAATGTACTGAACTGCAAGAACTTTACTTAAGGGCCACAGCTATGTTAAGGACTCAAAGTATAGCATACTGCAATACTGCCCATAATATCAAAGAAAAGACATAGGTGTAAAGCTAGCTATTACTGTGAAAACGTTTCACTCTGTGTAGTACGCTAAAGCTCTACACAGAGCGAAACGTTGCCATAAAGAGAGCTTTGTCCCCCACCTCCGTTTTCTCTTAATGACGACCCTAGATGCCTCATTGTCAAGAGGTAACTCTTCATTTAAAAATAAATATTTTTGAATGTAGTTTAGTGAAACACATTTTGTAAATTAAAACCTTATTAAAATTTTATTAAAATTTTATTAAAACTTTATGCCAGGTAAGATTATTGATAAAGTTATTTAAGCTGAACACCGCCAACTTAACCCATGATTGTCTGTTTCTTCATAAAACATTGTTGAGATTTGTGATCTCAATATTTATTAAAATGGTGAAAACACTGTAAACAGCAGTACCATTACGAGATTTAGGATATATATATATATATATATATATATATATATATATATATATATATATATATATATATATATATATATATATATATATATATATATATATATATATATATATATATATATGTATGTATATATATGTGTGTGAATGTGTGTGTGTGTGTAAGCTGACAAAAAAATAGCTGTCGTTCAGTGACATGCAAATGAACATGGAAACTGTAAAATTTAATTTAGCACTATTTGTACTATGACGTTTTCATTATTGTTGGCTGTCCGTCCGTATATTTTCCTATCTATTTTTCCTCAATCCTACATGCATTTTTTCTCAAGCTAGAAATTCGCTGGTGAAATTGGCGTACTTTGACAGCTCTTCAATTACGCGCGCGCGCGCGCACACACACACACACACGCACACACACACACATGTATGATAAAGCTCATGGAGCAGGGAGAGAGAGGACCTGGTAGCAATCAGTGAAGAGGCGGGGCCAGGAGCTGAGTCTCGATCCCTGAAACCACAATTAGGTGAGTACAAATAGGTGAGTACACACACACACACATTCACACACACAAACACACACACAGCTATGGGAATGCCCTATGATAATGACATACAAAATACTGTGACAAGGTGGACAGAAACAGGATTTTCCAGAGATGAGACACAGAAACAAAAGGTCACAATTGGAAGTTGAGGACTCAGATGAGTGAAAGAAATGTTAGGAAGTAGTTCTTTAGTCATAGAGTTGTCATGAAGTGGAATAGTCTGGCAAGTGACGTAGTGGAGGCAGGAACCATACATAGTTTTAAGACGAGATATGATAAAGCTCATGGAGCAGGAAGAGAGAGAGGATCCAGTAGCGATCAGTGAAGAGGCGGGGCCAAGAGATATGAATCGACCCCTGCAACTACAAATAGGTGAGTACACACACACACATACTGAGGAGCTGTGACTCAACCCCTGTAACCACAAATAAGCGAGTACACACAAACGCTCTTGAGTCGTAAGGATGTTAAAAAAAAATCAGCCTCAAGGGTTAATCTGTGGCTGAGTTGGTTAAAGTGTCACAGTTGTTGTTTTTTTTTAACTATCCTCTGCTGCATGACTGTGGATAGTACAAAAATTTAATACCCGGGTATTTAAAAAATTTTAATGCCCAGATAATATTTTTTTTTAAATACCCATGTATTAGGATTTTTAATACCCCGGGAATTAAAAGTTCCTGAAAATGTGATGTCAGTCTAAAGAGAGTCTGCAACAATCTAGTCGAAATCAGTTTTGGGAATGGTCTACATAAATTCAGCAGAGAGCACCTGCACATGTCAGGTGCTCTGCAAATCTTTAGCTGGTAACAGCTGACCAGCCTCTGAAATTTGAAGCCAGTCGGATAAAGCGTTCTGAAGTTATTAACGAAAATCATAGTGTGAGGAAACTGCAGCTAACAGATGGCTGGCTCTGGCATCAAGCCGTGCAGTATTTAAGGGTTCGCTCAAGTATGGAAATTTAAAAAAAAAAAAAACTACAAAAAAACGCAAGTATGCAATATTTTTTTTTTTTTTTTTTTTTGTAGTTTCATCAGTTTTAAAATTCTCTACGATCACGTAAGAAAAAAATAATTGACAAACTTGTCCACACACAAACTAAACTGACTGGGTGCTATCCTGACCGTAAGATGCATCAAACTTGAAATTCTGAAGCCATTCAGAAGAGGAATCGCATATATTTTGATCATGATAATTAAATGGGCATCAAAATTTCACACCGTTTTACATAAAAAATGGTCAGATCTGAATCTATCCGCTTGAATTTCACTCTCTGCCGTCGCCTAGTTGGAAGGCAGATGTTTTGAACGTTTGAAGGTACGCCGCTGAGGGATTAACAAGTTTTCAGAACCATTCCAGGATGCTAAGAAGGGGGTCAATATCTTTGGTCATGAGAAATATAAGAAAAAATGGAGTATAATGCGATCCTTTATTGACTACGTGGTCAATAAAGAATCACATTCATTTGTGTCTATTTTTCCATCGTGCCGGAAATTTATACCATTTTTCTCCAACTTTGGTCATAGGACACTTGCACCATATTACCTATTTACCTTTCTTCCTTTCATACATATGCCTAACAAATGCACGAACCTCTCCAAAACTATGTCTCTACCTGCTTTTAATATTTCACTCTTAATCCTGTCTATCCCGGCATTTTTATACCCCTTTCATTCTACCCACACTCACATCTGGCTCTTCCTCACTCCTACAAGATGTTATACCCTCCTGTCCAATGCATGAAATCTGTTTCTCTTTCCTCGTATACATATTTATATTTATACATATATTTATTTATATTTGTATGAAATTGAATGTTTCCCTTCAGGGCACCTTCGTTAATGTTTCCCTTCAGGGCACCTTCGTTAATGTTTCCCTTCAGGGCACCTTCGTTAATGTTTCCCTTCAGGGCACCTTCGTTAATGTTTCCCTTCAGGGCACCTTCGTTAATGTTTCCCTTCAGGGCACCCTTCGTTAATGTTTCTCTTCAGGGCACCCTTCGTTAATGTTTCCCTTCAGGGCACCCTTCGTTAATGGGAGACAGCTGTTAAGTTTAAAACCTAAGATGATGTATGTGTGTGTGTGTGTGTACTCACCTATTTGTGGTTGCAGGGGTCGATTCATAGCTCCTGGCCCTGCCTCTTCACTGATCACTACTAGGTCCTCTCTCTCCCTGCTCCATGAGCTTTATCAAACCTCGTCTTAAAACTATGTATGGTTCCTGCCTCCACTACGTCACTTTCTAGGCTATTCCACTTCCTGACAACTCTATGACTGAAGAAATACTTCCTAACATCCCTTTGACTCATAGGAGTCTTCAACTTCCAACTGTGACCCCTTGTTTCTGTGTCCCCTCTCTGGAACATCTTGTCTCTGTCCACCTTATCTATTCCTCACAGTATTTTATATGTCGTTATCATGTCTCCCCTAACCCTCCTGTCCTCTAGTGTCGTCAGGCCGATTTCCCTTAACCTTTCTTCGTAGGACAATCTCCTTAGCTCTGGGACTAGTCTTGTTGCAAACCTTTGCACTTTCTCTAATTTCTTGACTTGCTTGACCAGTTGTGGGTTCCAAACTGGTGCTGCATACTCCAGTATGGGCCTGACGTATATGGTGTACAGTCTTGAACGATTCCTTAGTGAGGTATTGGAACGCTATTCTTAGGTTTGCCAGCCGCCCGTATGCTGCAGCAGTTATCTGATTAATGTGTGCCTCAGGAGATGTGCTCGGTATTATACTCACCCCAAGATCTTTTTCCTTGAGTGAGGTTTGCAGTCTTTGGCCACCTAGACTATACTCTGTCTGCGGTCTTCTTTGCCTTCCCCGATCTTCATGACTTTACATTTGGCAGGGTTAAATTCAAGGAGCCATTTACTGGACCAGGCTTGTAGCCTGTCTAGGTCTCTTTGTAGTCCTGCCTGATCCTCGACTGATTTAATTCTTCTCATTAACTTCACATCATCTGCAAACAGGGACACTTCTGAGTCTATCCCTTCCGTTATGTCATTCACATATACCAAAAACAGTACAGGTCCTAGGACTGACCCTTGTGGAACCCCATTCGTCACAGATGCTCACTCTGACACCTCGTCGCGTACCATGACTCGTTGTTGCCTCCCTGTCAGATATTCTCTGATCCATTGCAGTGCCTTTCCTGTTACGTGTGCCTGATCCTCTAGCTTTTGTGTGTGTGTGTGTGTGTGTGTGTGTGTGTGTGTGTGTGTGTGTGTGTGTATGTGTTTGTGTGTGCGTGTGTGTGTGAGACCAAATATGTTTTATAAAATAAAAAAATAAAAGTAATAAATGATTGTCACTTTTCCAATGAAATTTGGAATAAAACTCATCACCATGTTCCCAGGAATAAGTGAATCGCATCACAAGTTAAACATTGACTTCATACGGAAGAACCGGACGTGGGGACGGAAGTCAGGCGTGAAGAAATCAGTGATAAATGTTGGAATGGAATAAATATAGTGATGAATTGAGACATGTAGAGAAGGGAATTGTGGTAAGTTCTGTCTCCTCATCATGATTAGGGAGGGCAGTGCAGAGGGACATATGTTGCGATGCTCTTATATGGATATACAGTCATGTTGAGTATATTGTGTATGTACAGTATGTATACTTATGGGATTATGTATGAGTTCTGCGTTTCCTGAAGAGGGCGTCTGCGTAAGGCCGAAATATGCATTATACATTGCAATGGTTGTTTTATTGTCTCCATGTGAAGTTGTTTGCACGACAGACTAGTGTTTATTGCATTTTATGTTGAAAAGACAAACACATCTTTGTGTAGAGATATCATTACTCCGTGTATTGCTTTATTTCCACGTTAAGGAATTCAAGAATTAGTGCATGTTACAATCCATAAAAAATACGCTTTAAATAATATAATTATACAGATGATTAGGTATGAATATACTGTGTAGTTGACTATAGGGTTGAAGGTAACCCACATGTAAACAAAGACAGGAGAATAGCTTTATTAAGCTAAAAGTGTGTGTTCTTCCATCATTATTCTCGGCAGCAATCCGTTTTTATCCATCCTTTTCTTGTGTCATACATGACTGACTTCTCACTAGAGATGGTAGTGAGGGGTTAGTATTTTTAGAATGATCTCTCTACATATTTCTAGTTTGCATTATGCAGATGGAGCACGTAGTCAGAAATTAGGGGCATAAACTTAGTGATAGGAAAAATCAACAGGGGAAAAAAGTTAGTTTTGATAGGGTTAGAGTAGTTTAGGATAGATTAGGTTAAGTTGTGTTAGGTTATGTTACGTAGACTCTGCATGAACCTATTCCTACAGTGATGAGTTGTGTGTGTGTGTGTGTGTGTGTGCATGCGTGTGCGTGTGTGTGTGCGTGCGTGCGCACGCGGGTTGCCGTGCGCGTGTGCTCATTGAATAGTGTTGCTAGGCTGTCTCAGCTCCTGTGTGTGTGTGTGTGTGTGTGTGTGTGTGTGTGTGTGTGTGTGTGTGTGTGTGTGTGTGTGTGTGTGTGTGTGTGTCAGCTGGCGTTTAATATACTATACCGTGACTTTCATAGTAAATAATGATAACATTACTTTCCAAAGTTTCAAAATTCTTGAAAGTAGTGAGAATTATGTATTGCTCTTTGTTTTACAACTGTCTGAAAGCTTCCATCACAAACTGCTCTAACTTTGTAACTCAAACTTGTGGAGTGAATCAATGACTGACATTAATCCTGGTCTCATCATGCTCTGCTAGGTCAGGCAGCTCAGGATTTACGTCAAAGCAACAGCCGAGAAATTTCCTCACTGTGACCTCGTATGTCAGGGGATGTCGCCCATAAATGTTTGCAAATTATAAGTTGATCTGCCCATTTATTAATAAAATGTATGGCACTGATGTTTTTTTTTTCCCCCTTGATGCAAAAATATTTGTAAAAGCCTCTCCAAACACGTGATGTGTATACATGATTACATAAAAAATTGTAAAAGCCTCTCCAAAACCTATGATGTGTATCGATGATTACAAAAATATTTGTAAAGGTTCTCCAAACCTATGATGAGTATCCATGATTACAACAAAAAACAAAAATGAGGCGCGCTAACTCAAAATATACATACCTCGAGAGGTATGTGTCTTTATGTATACACACTGGGAGTTTAATTTAATCCATATTTTAGGGATTGAACTAACCTTGAATGGTTGTGTACAGGTGGTATGCAGCCTTAATAACTCTCATGAGGTCGGTGATTTTCTAACCTCATGAGGTCGGTGATTTTCTAACCTCATGAGGTCGGTGATTTTCTAACCTCATGAGGTCGGTGATTTTCTAACCTCATGAGGTCGATGATTTTCTAACCTCCTAAATCAAACCAAACTCTGTAGAATTAAAATTATACTGAATTTTATTTATTAACAATATGTGATATTACACCTTACTTATGCAATGAATTAGACTGCATTTTAACTTGAGTGATTTTTTTAAAAGCTTTATCCTTACATAATAGTTGTCTAATAGTTTAGTGCAAGGCATGTAACAGAGCGTAAATGTGTATTATTTAGACAGGAACTGATTGGACAGGTACATGAATGTAAGTGTCATTATATTAATGATACATGGTACCGACAAGTGGATGAGTAAGACACATGTTTCTCATTTGCGTATCTTTATGTGCAATGAAGATACCCAAATGTTTCTTGTGTGACTCATTCATATATGAGTGGGAGTGGATGGATAGAAGCAGGATTTGACTGCGTTAGTAAGATATATGTTTCGTAAAAGGACATTAATTGAAAAGACATTACGGTCGTGGGCTCTTTTCAAGTCCTTTGGGATGTCGTTACCTTGAAGATACTTGATTACCACCTTTCGTCTAGGACCTGCCTAGCATGGACCACTTCACCTATTGAAGTATTCAGCTACTCTTATGTGTTTAAATTGCCATTGAGCTGACCCCCATAAATCCTAAACACATCGACAAGTAATCATTTACTAACCGTATTTTACTGTTATTCTGTTTTACCTCCCTTTCGTTCTCCCCTTATTTAAACCCTCTTCCCTATTCTTCTGCCTTGCCTTCTTCACTCATCCCTTTGCCCCACCTTCATTCCCCTCTTGTTCACATTACCTCGCATTATTGTTTTAGCGAGTTCTTTCGCTCGGGTCAGGACCACTGAGAGCAAAACTTGCAAATATTCCGAAGTATGGCACTTTGACACTGGCACTTTGACTCTTTAAAGCGACTATATCGATCCTGCTTCGGTAGTTGGGGCTGTTGCTCATAAAGTGGCTAAACTGGCATTAATCCACGTTAAGGAATTCAAGAATTAGTGCATGTTACAATCCATAAATAATACGCTTTAAATAATATAATTTTACAGATGATTAGGTATGAATATACTGTGTAGTTGACTAGAGGGTAGAAGGTAACCCACATGTAAACAAAGACAGGAGAATAGCTGATCCATATATTTCGGTTTCTGTGAGTTTCATGAGGAGATTGTCTCAGACCTCAGACCAAAATACACAGCCCAACTATTCTTCTGTAACTGTCCACAGACGGGTTTCTTTATACCTCTGACAAGTGTTCATATTAGATTACATTCTTATACGGAAGATTAATTATGAATTTACATTAGGCCATTTAATAGTCATACAGTAAATTAAAATAAAATACATTAAATATTATTCACTAAATATAGTTATTTATACACATATTACTAAATTAATTTAATTCTAGAAAGTGTAATTCTCGTACAATAAAAGCATTAAAATATTATGCGATATATTATTAAATGTTATATAATAAAATATGCTATTATTATGTAATAGACTTTATTTAATATACTTTATGTGTGCCGACTTGATCAACAATTTATTTTTTTTTAAATACTGGAATTCATTAATTTTCAAATTATTTTGGTACCCTTTTTCTTTTACTCATAAAAATAGTAAATTATATTTTGTTATTGTCTTTTTATTTATGCTTTAAGTATAATTTGTTTTATTCATCCTTGTTATGTTTTATTTCTGTATTTTTAATTTAGTGATTTATTTTTTCAGATTTCTCCTTGGTTAACCTTCCCTTTGGTTTGAACCCTTGGCAGTATATTTGTAAAAAAAAAATGAAGATAGGTGGAAAAGAATATCCCCTCCTTTCGTCGTCACATCAGACTACGAAAAGAAAAGAAGAAATTCGTCCAGAATAGAAGTCAGTCGATCAAAATAGAGATAGTCGACCAGAATAGACAGTCTTCTACAAAACGAGAGGCATGAAAATTTATATGGAGATATGAACGTCAGTATTTAAGGCGTTTGCAAACCACGTCAGCGATGCGGAGACTCAGGCCAATTTCTGCAGAATCTTCCTCAAAATAAGTCACAGGATAGTAATAACAGGAAAACTTATAAGCTTATATTATGATTTCACAAGTTAAAATAAAAAAATTATTTTCTCAGCAGAACAGCGCAGTGACTTGATATTTGTTCAGTAAAACATCAGACAAAGTTGATATTTGTTCAGTAGAACATAAGACAGACTTAACATTTGTTCAGTAGAACAGAACAGAAACTCCATATGTCAAAGGTACAGCATATAACCTTCACATTTGCTCAATAGAACAGCTTACAGATAACACTTAACTCACTAAAACTCACAAACGTCACACTTGTTCTGTAGAACTGCACATTAACGATATTTATTCATCAGAAGAGCACACAGACAAGAGAGTTAGTCACAACAAACACACAGACGATATTTGTTTCCAGCAGAACGGCACAAACACTTGACATAACTGCTCAACAAAAACAGCCCACAGACTTCGACAGCTCTGACCAGGGGGTACCAGGAGGGATGCTGTTCCTCTTTCAGGTAGAATTTGTTTACGTTTTACTGATTAACTTTATTAACCCCTTTTAGCACCTCCTACTTAAGTCTTGGGTGGTTTAAGTACCTGTTTTAAATATTTTTAATTTCCTCCGAGCACCACAAGCCTCGGCGCTTCCTACCTCTAATGAATGTTTTAATTAAGTCTACTTTATTTTGCACGTCCTGAAGTTTAATCATCTTTTTAAAGCAGTTTTATTGTTTCCTAGAACCTGAGATGTAAGTATTCTGTACTGAAATGCATCAATTATGTATTTATCGCTGAAGTGAATCCTCAAGTATTTTTAGTTGTTATTTCCTTATTAATTTGTTATTTAGTTATTTTTTATTTATTTGTTTTGTTATTTAGATGTTATTTTGTTATTTAGTTGTTATTTTGTTATCTAGTTATTTTGTGCTTATATTTTGTTACTTGTGTTTCAGTTCGTACGACTGTCATAAACATCTGTATATGAGAAAAACGTCATTGATCTCATGTTAATTTTATGGTAAATTTATATTCACATATGAATTTACTCTTCTGAGTCACTGAGGTTAATTTTGCCAGAAGATTAACATTGTTAAACACGCCGTGGAAAAAGCCATTGTATTTTCATTTTAAGTTATACCTCATGAATTATTTAAAGTTACAATCAGCCGACTAAATATGGTTAATTTTCTCTTCTTGTAAACATTCTATTTTTTTTTTTTTCTAAAAATTTATGAAGGTTTGGAAATACATTAAGTTATTTTTTCCCTCTATTAAGGTTAAGCTCGATTTTTTTTTTCATTTTATTATCTAGTTATTATCCCCTGGGGATAATAACTATTATCCCTGGGGATAATAACTATTATCCCCTGGGGATAATAACTAGAGCGTGTTAATGCCAAAATGTCGTCATTTACGTACTGGTCTGTTCAATTACTTGGACGGCGTAAATCACGAGAAATCACTCTTGGTTATATGTTATTATCCGGGAAATAGAGTAAACCTTCTAATTTTTGTGTGATTATGAATTCGAAATGGAATGCAAGTGTAATAGAAGATTGAGAGGGGTCTTTACAGTGTTACTTGAAATTTCAGTATTTTAGTTTGCTGAAGAGGGCCTCATCGTCGAGGCCGAAATAGTACTTATCTGTTTTTGTGTCCATGTACGTTCATTTATGCCACATTTATGAATATTTTGAAGGGAAGATTTTTTTATTTACATCACAAGATTTGACTTTACATAGGATTTAATCTTCATTACGTCGAGGGATTTTCTCTCTCCACCAGAGAAGCACCGACCAAGTGTAGTCAGTTCGAACACACCGTCAGCATACGCTGATGTGTCGTATTATCTTACCTGAAAATGTAAAATTCAGAAAGATATTTACTACATAAAATTCACGGAAGTTATACATTCTTACAATTCTTTTTGAAGGCTGTGTTAGTTACCAGTTGTCAGAGGCATTTGTCGATGGACACTTGGCCTTTTCATGTATATGTGTGCGTGTGTGATGTGTTTGAGACGGGGTATGTGCGTGCGAGCGTGTATGTGTACTCAACTAATTGTGGTTGCAGGGGTCGAGACTCAGCTCCTGGCCCCGCCTCTTCACTGATCGCTACTGGGTCTCTTCTCACCCTGCTCCATGAGCTTTATCATACCTCGTCTTAAAGCTATGTATGGTTCCTGCCTGCACTACATCACTTGCTAGACTATTCCACTTCCTGACTACTCTATGGCTGAAGAAATACTTTCTAACATCCCTTTGACTCATCTGAGTCTTCAACTTCCAATTGTGACCCCTTGTTTCTGTGTCCCCTCTCTAGAACATCCTGTCTCTATTAACCTTGTCTATTCCCCGCAGTATTTTGTATGCCGTTATCATGCCTCCCCTAACCCTCCTGTCCTCCAGTGTTGTCAGGCCGATTTCCCTTAACCTTTCTTCGTAGGACATTCCCCTTAGCTCTGGAACTAATCTTGTCGCAAACCTTTGCACTTTCTCTAATTTCTTGACGTGCTTGACCAGGTACGGGTTCCAAACTGGCGCTGCATACTCTAGTATGGGCCTGACGTACACGGTGTACAGTGTCTTGAACGATTCCTTACCAAGGTATCGGAACGCTATTCTCAGGTTTGCCAGTCGCCCGTATGCTTCAGCAGTTATCGATTGATGTGTGCTTCCGGAGACGTGCTTGGTGTTATACTCACTCCAAGATCTTTCTCCTTAAGCGAGGTTTGCAGTCTTTGGATACCTAGCCTATACTCTGTCTGCGGTCTTCTTTACCCTTCCCCGATCTTCATGACTTTGCATTTGACGGGGTTAAATTCGAGAAGCCAGTTGCTGGACCAGGTGTCCAGCATGTCCAGGTCTCTTTGAAGTCCTGCCTGATCCTCATCTGATTTAATTCTCCTCTTTAACTTCACATCATCTGCGAACAGAGACACTTCTCAGTCTATCCCGTCCGTCATGTCATTCACATATACCACGAATAGCACTGGTCCTAGGACTGACCCCTATGGGACCCCGCTCGTCACAGGCGCCCACTGTGAAACCTCATCACGTACCATGACCCGTTGTTGCCTCCCTGTCAGGTATTCTCTGATCCATTGCAGTGCCCTTCCTGTTATACACGCCTGATCCTCTAACTTCTGCACTAATCTCTTATGAGGAGCTGCGTCGAAGGCCTTCTTGCAGTCCAAGAAAATGCAATCAACCCACCCCTCCCTCTCGTGTCTTACTTCTGTTACTTTGTCATAGAGCCAGTAGGCCTGCTGCAGTGTTCCTTCTTTCTTATGTTCTTAACTCCAGAAGGTTTGTGACACAGGATTTGCCTTCCATGAATCCGTGCTGGTTATCGTTCTCCTAAATGTGGTTGCAGATGTCGTTTCACAACTCCTGGCCCCGCCTCTGCGCTGGTCACTACTAGACCCCCCCCCTCTCTCTCCTGGCTTCAAGAGCCTTATTGTACCTCTTCTTAAAGCGTTGTATGGATCCCGCCTCTACCATTTCATTTTCCAGACTGTTCCACCTCAAGACAACTCTAGAGCGAAGAAATACTTTCTAACATCCCTATGACTCATCTGAGTTCCTATTTCCCATCTCTGAAACAATCTTCTTCACCTTGCCAATTCCAATCAGTATTTTGTTCGTCGTTATCATATCCCTCTCCACCTATTACTCCAGTTCTCCAATGTCATCAGTTTCTGTAACCTCTCCTCAAAGGACATATTCCTTAGCTCCGGGACTAGTCATGTTGCACACCTTGGCACTTTCTCCAATTTCCATACTCGTGTTGCATACTCCAATATGGGTCTGACGTACACGGTGTATAGTGTCTTAAATGCTTCCTTAAATGTCGAAAATATACTCTTAGATTTGCCAGACTCGCATTTGCTGCTGCAGTAATTTAGTTGATATGCGGCTCAAGGGATGTGCTCGGTATGATACTCACCCCAGTATCCTTCTCCTTGAGTGAGGTTTGCAGCTTCTGCTCCCTGAGCCTGTACTCCGTCTGCGGTCTTCTTTGTACTTCCCCAAGCTTCATAACTTGTCCTTGGTGAGATTAAACTTTTGGAGCCAATTGTCAGACTAAGCCTACAGCCTGTCCAAATCCATTTGTAGCCTTTCCTGTTCCTCTTCCGCTTGTATCTACTCATTAGTTTCATGTCGTCTGAAAACATGGATACCAGACTCTATTCCTTCTGCAATGTCATTAACGTATTTAAGAAAAAGCACTGGCCCTATGACTGATCCTTGTGGAACCCATTTTATCACATGCACACATTTCGACACCTCATCACGAACCATCACTCGTTTTTTCCTTCCTGTTAGGTATCCCTTGAGCCATTGCAGTGCTTTTCCTGTTATTCCTGCCTGCTCCTCTAGCTTTTTCACCAGTCTTTTGTGCAGTGCTGTGTTCTGTTCTACTTCTGTTACCTTGACATAGAATTCCAGTAGGTTTGTGACAAAGGATTTTCCATTCCTGAGGCCGTGCTGGTTGTCATGTATGACCCCACGCCTTTCTAGGTTCTCCACCACTATTCTCCTGATATTTGTTTCCACAAATTTACATGCTATACATGTCAGTGACACTGGTCTGTACTTTAACGCCACCTGTTTGTCTCATTTCTTAAAAATTGGGACTATATTTTCTGTCTTTCTCATCTCTAGCAATTGCCCTTTGTCGATAGACTTATTGAGGAATATTGCTAGTGGCACACACAGTGCTACCTCCTTCAGAACCCACGGAGAGATGTTACCTGGTCCCACAGTGTGTGTGTGTGTGTGTATAAGCTATGCTCAGTAGTTCCTCGTTCATCCTTGCGTAATTTGCTGTATCAGTAAAGCGAACGTTTAAATTAGCACCACGCCTATGTTTATGTAACTATCACCAAAACTACGTTTGAACTATCACAACCATTGATCTTCTATAACGAGAACGTTTGTTCTACTGTCACCACATAAATTTAGGACCACTAACACCACAACAACTTTATCATCATTAACACCACAACACCGTTTGCTACACTAACCTCTTTAGTGATGCTAAAATAAAAGTGGTGAGCTATTCAAGCAATTAATAAATCCATACACTTCACACCTGTAAGTAGCAGGTGTGACCTGTGTAAATCAGCTGTGATTTGCATGGGTCAGGTGTGAGCTGTGTGGGTCTGTTGTGACCTGTATGGCTCAGGTTTGAAGTGTGCGAGTCAGGTATCACAAGATCCTTAAGTGCTGGTCGAGACTGCTAACACGACCACCATCCATCAATTCTGATTTGTCCTCTTTGATATTCGTCAAAATTACTACGCTCCGTCAAGTGGAATTGTTCGGGATTAATACATAATGCAAAGGCAATATTTTTTTTTTTAGAACTGGCCGAGGATATGAGCAAATATTGCTAGACGATTTATCCTTGAACAAAGTATAACCTTAGATGACTTACTTCAAATCTCAACTGATGAAAATCACGAATAAAAACTATAATTCTCGAATCGTTATGATACATTTGACTGTTACACTAAGTGGAATAAAGATTTAATAAGGGCCATTGATTCCCAACTAGAGCGAAGTATATAAACTAAAAAGAAATACTGAGTAAATCCAAGCACTTCAGATTTGTAAATAGTAACACTCTCATCTTCTCTAAATTCTGTATGCTAAACAAAGCTTAAATGGCGTTGAAAAGAATAAAAGTTATATCCTTTTTTTTTATTTCTTTATTGACGGCATATTTTCGCAGACTAAATGGTATCGTGACTAAAATTTACATTGAGTACAACATCCTTTGCACTTCCTTTCACTCTAGTAAATACTGAGTGTATTGGTTCTGTGAAGAACCTTCCCTTGATGCGACATACTCTTTTCAACGAATTTTCAAGTGCAATATGTATATTCTTAGTCAGCAAACTGACTCCTGACAGGGATCTAGTCATATGCTGACAAGTTGACCTTAAAAGGAAAATGCCTTTTTATTTCACTATTGAGAGCTTTTTTTTTTTTACTTAGATACTGAGGTTTAAAATCTCGATCATCACAGGGAATGGCTTCGCATATTATTTTAGGAATTTTGTGAAAAGTATAGAAATGAAAGTTTTAGATTTTATAACAAGTCTGACACCGTTCTTGTGGTTTCAGCTTCAGCTGCGCTCATTGGAGTCGAGTATTGAAATTTGACAAATGATTCATCGTAAATGTTTTCGTCTGTGTCAACACAACCGGTACGTTAGGTCTTGCTAATACAAAGTTTCAAAACACCTGGTCAGGTATAAGCCTTGCTAATACAAAGTTTCAAAACACCTGGTCAGGTATAAGCCTTGCTAATACAAAGTTTCAAAACACCTGGTCAGGCATAAGCCTTGCTAATACAAAGTTTCAAAACGCCTGGTCAGGTATAAGCCTTGCTAATACAAAGTTTCAAAACACCTGGTCAGGTATAAGCCTTGCTAATACAAAGTTTCAAAACGCCTGGTCAGGTATAAGCCTTGCTAATTCAAAGTTTCAAAACGCCTGGTCAGGTATAAGC
Source organism: Cherax destructor (assembly GCA_009830355.1). NCBI lineage: Eukaryota > Metazoa > Arthropoda > Malacostraca > Decapoda > Parastacidae > Cherax > Cherax destructor. The sequence continues at coordinate 444,596 of WNWK01000281.1, forward strand.
CTTGCTAATACAAAGTTTCAAAACGCCTGGTCAGGTATAAGCCTTGCTAATTCAAAGTTTCAAAGCACCTGGTCAGGTATAAGCCTTGCTAATACAAAGTTTCAAAACACCTGGTCAGGTATAAGCCTTGATAATACAAAGTTTCAAAGCACCTGGTCAGGTTTAAGCCTTGCCAATATAAACTTTTAAAAGAGGAGAGAAATATAAGCTTTTTCAATAAAATGTTTTAAAACAACAGGTCAGATATAAAGTTTATCACCACTCAGTCTCATGAGAACAGATTACGTACAAGCTTTAAGAAAATAGAAATTTTAATGATTACAGAAATATAAGAGCCACCAACACTCAAAGTTTACAAGTTTCATGTTCTCTTATAGACCTGACTCCTGATTATTGACAGTGAAACTTACCTGGATTTTGCTTTGCCATCGATGTATCTCGGTATTAAGTAAGCCATAAAAGAAACTTTAAACTAGACTTCCAAAGTCTTAGAGACTTTATCAAGTTGTCCTTCAGTAGATATTGATATTAATCCTTAGGTACGGTCAATACAGTTTTTGAATTGGAACTTTTTTAAAACTGAAGTCTGCAACAGTGGTCATATTTACTTGCTTCTTGCTTACTTTAGACGCTGGAGTGCTTGTACATATTCATTCTTCTTCGTATAATGTTAAGTTTTAGAAAAAAAAGGTCTTTATCTAAACATAAATGTTAAAATAATTATTCTATTTGTTATTTTTATTATATTTATTATTATTATTATTATTATTATTATTATTATTATTATTATTATTATTATTATTATTATTATTGTAATTATTATTACTATTATTATTATTAGTAGTAGTAGTAGTAGTAGTATTTAATAAATTCCTATAATAGCAGTTAACTTAATAAAAATAATATTTTACGACCTGTTTAACACAGATAATCTTTAAGCAACATTATCCTCGGTGACTCAGAAAAGCGAATTTTAATTTCAACTTAAAATTATGATAAAACTAACATGGCACCTGCCAGGATTATTTAAATTAAAGACTTAAGCATTTTAGTTACTAAGACTGGTCATAGACTGAGTAGACTGAGTAGAAGCAAGACTTCCCATAGATGAAACTCTTAAACGACGTTTCGGTCCACCCTGCAATTTTTTCCAAATGTGATTTGAAAAAAGGTCCCAGGAGGGACCGAAACGTCGTGTATAGTTTCCTGTCGAAAGTGAGGGTCATTCGTGATTTTTTCCAACTACGGTGGAAAAAAGGATGTAGAGGACACACTGAGAAGTATTTTTTTCACAAATGGAAAGGTAAGTTGCAGGAATGAAATCAGGAATGTAGTAATAGTTGATGTTATAGATTTATAATAAAAATTTACAAAAGAAAAACGGAAAACCACCAGAATAATCTATTTTTTTTTTATTTACAAATTTTTTTTCCATGATACAACTAATATACAGCAACAAGTGTATATCCTTCAGTGTACATGCACTTAGAATTTGCTTTAATTTCCCCTTTTTCGGGGGAATTTAAGAATTCATGATTGATTATGAATCGGGGTCATCAGCAATTGCAGCCTTAATATATATATATATATATATATATATATATATATATATATATATATATATATATATATATATATATATATATATATATATATATTTGTAGTATTATGCTTTCCGGAAAGGTTACTAATATTATGTTCTTTCTTTCAGAGAGCGGATGAGTCGGTAAGCTTTTCTGCTCACCTCCCCTAAACACCATCGTCATCACCACCTTCTTCCACCGCTCTCCACTACTCTTCATCATTGTTAAGTGGTGGAGAGGAAAGCATTCCTCCACATTTATGTGTTCACTATGCTGCAGTATCAATGGGTAGATAAGTAACTGTGTTTAGTAAAGCAGTAGCTTAGAACCCCTTACGTTTCTATTGTCTTACTTAGGACAGGTTAATTTATAGCGTATTTGCAGATAATGCATAAATATATGGGAAGAAATATTCTTAGCGCATGTGCTATTCTTGATTTTTCTTTACATTTAATCCGAAAATACATACATATATTCATGCATACACAGAGAGAAAGAGAGAGAGATAAATGATTTGTTGCTTTTATACATTAGGAAAAGGCATATGACATTGTAAATAAGCTGTAAATATTGCAGTGGCATGAAATACTTGTAAGATGTTTCTAGTTAAGTGTGTAGGAAAGAAAGAGAGGAGAATATTGTCCGGTAATGGCAGGTCTTAGACAAGGATGAGTGACGCGACCGTCATATGTTAATGTATTTATACTACAGATTACGAGAGTGGTAATTGATAACAAGAAGATAACAAAATGCTCTGCATTTTGTTATCTTCTTGTATGTGTAGCGGTTTGATATGAAGAACTGTTTTGTGACAATAATGATGATTGCCAATGAAAAAAGTAACAGCGGTTCCAGTGCCTTAGTATAGCGGCGCCTACGTTTTGGTAAGGGTGTGAAGCATGAGATTTAAATGTTTCAGCAAGACAGAGGATGAAGGAAGCAGAAACACCGTAGGATATGCATATTTCAAACAGCAGAAGAAGGATTCTTATGGTTGCTTAGCTATGTAGAAAGAATGGGGAAAGATGTGTTGATTAAGGGGATGGTGAATGGAAGGTGGAGTAGCGAAGAACTGAGTTGCATTCATGGAAATTCTCAGCTCTTGAATCCAATTCTTAAACTACAGCCGTCAAGTATTTATGGTTTCTGGCCTGGTGGACCCTATTATAAATATAACAGAAACTCTGTGTCGAGTTTGCCTCCACCACTTCTCATTTAATTCATTCAGTTTGGCATCATGAAGCTGAGAAGTTATTTCCAAACATTCTTGTGGCTCATGTGTGTTTTTAGCATTCACCGAAGCCCGTCAACCCTGTGTTTGGCATTTTTAACAATCTATCCCTATCCTATCTGTCAGGTCCTCTTAGTATCTTATACGTCATAATCATGCTTCCCCTGGGTCTTCTCTCTTCTTAGAACGTCATAAGCATATGTTAATGTTTTTCACTGAAGTGAGTGGAGGCTTAGTTGTTTGGAATTTACCGCTAAAGTATGGAGTAGATGGATACGAAGGAAAATACATATTTGGGGACAGAGGGACTGACGGAAGGACGTAGGGAGGGCCTAGTCAATTTCTATTTACTTGCACTTCTTGCAGCCAGCATGTCTAAGAGTGTACCCTCATCACCAGTGACGGATGAGAGTCACGACTCATCGTCTTCACTGGTCGAGGCGTAGCTCAGCACCCCGATGAATTTATACCCACATATGCGTGACTGGACTCTAACACAATATCTATATTTATTAATCGTAAACATTCCATCGTCTTGTTGACGAAGGGCTGATTTATGGCAGTTTTATGTGCCGCTTGTATTCAAGTTTACTCGCAACAACTTTTACGGATGATTGTACAATTTAAGATTTGCTTTTGATTGTGTTTTTGGAGAGAAAGTGAAAGAGTGTTCATATATCACACGCCAGAAGTGCAATAAGAGTGAACGTTTGTTTTCCCTTGTATCCTTTTGCCAATTTTAAGCACTTTGCACAATCACCACTCCAATTCTCGGTATTAAATTTTAACTAGAGAAACATTACGAGCGGGTGGGGTGCATGTTTGGAGGAAGCTTCCATAGCAATCACCGGCAATTAAGCAGTGGCAGGTGTTAGTCCAGGTAAACACAGGTAATGGTCTTCCTTACTCTGGTCTTTCTTCTTAGTGTCATGCAATTCCACATGGCCGAGAAATTGGCCTTCAGTTAACTATTCATAAAACGTAGCGAGACACACATTGTGTTGATAGCAACGGTTTTGTGTGTGTGTATGTGTGTGTGTGTGTGTGTGTGTGTGCATGTGTGTTTACTCACCTATATATGGTTGCAGGAGTCGAATCTCAGCTCTTGGCATTGCTTCTTATCTTAACCTGCCGCTTACCAGATTCACTCCCTCATAGTTTCGTGGTCTATGTCATACATACTATTAAAACTTGTATGGATCCTGCTTAAACTATTACTTCGTTCAGGGCCATTCCACGTCTTTACCACTCTGGGGCTGAAGAAATACTTCCTGAAAGTCTTTTGACTCATCTGTGTCTTTAATGTGTAAATGTGTCCTTGTCTACCTGTTTACCGCCTCTCTAGCAGTCTAGCCCTGTCTACCCTATCAATGCCCTTGAGTATTTTGTACGTTATTATCATATATCACCTGATTCTTATGTCTGCTAGTATCGTCGTCAGATTCAGTTCCCTCAGCCTCGCCTCATAGCTCATTGTTCTTACCTCTGGAACCTTCTTAACTAGTATACACAGGTGCTGCGTACTCTAGGATTACACTTGCCAAACGACCATTGGCTGAAAAGGTCATTCGACTGATGCGTGACTCCTGCGTTGTATTTACCATTATGTTTACTCGTGGATATTTGTCCTTGAGTGAGGACTGCAGCCTCTTTTCTCCCTAGAGAGAAGAATAGATACAGGCTGCAGAGCTAGCTTTTGTTGGGGCAACGTTTCACTTTACACAGAACGAAACATTGTCAAAATAAAAGCTAGTTCTAAGTCAAGTCTTTCCTCTATAGTCAGCAGTATGGCTTGAAACGTCTTACGTAAATGACATGACTCTTCTCAAACCTACTTGTCTAAAACGTACTTGACTAAAACGTACGACTCGTCTAAAACGTACTACTCGTCTGAAAGGTGCTACTCGTCTAAAACGTACCACTCGTCTAAAACGTACCACTCGTCTTAAACGTACTACTCGTCTGAAAGGTGCTACTCGTCTAAAACGTACCACTAGTCTAAAACGTACCACTCGTCTAAAACGTACTACTCGTCTGAAAAATACTACTGGCCTAAAACGTACGACTTATCTAAGCCGTACTTGCTGAAAGCTTATGTAGACAACCTTAAAGAAAGAATACTTTCAGGTGATGAGAGATGTACTAGTCTGCTTATACTCTCTCCCTCTTAGTATAGTCACCTCCCGTTGGCTTTCTCCTAGGTAATCATAAAGTAACTTGATCGCATCATTCTCTCTCCCTTCTTTATTTTCTTCATCTGTCTTCCTTCGTAAAGTTGCCGGGGAGCAAACGGAGATTAACCGGCGATTGTTTGAAAGAATTCTCTGAAAGCGTAAAACACATTAAGTCAACAGTACTCAAACGAGTAATTATTAATACGTCCTTTCTCCGGCCTCACTAGTTTGCTGTTGTGCAGTTTTAAGTATCAATTTAGCTTTGTTTCTTAAACTCCTTTAGATAGATTACGTCTACTTGGCTCTTAATATTGAAGTATATTCTTCAAGTACATATTTTCGTTGTCTTTAATCGTTCTTTCCTCTACTCTTGTGTTTTAAGTATTAATCCAATTTTCTGTTTTCGATCTTTTACTCCATTGAATACATTGCATCAAACCAGCTGATAAAATTTTAATTAAACTCCAAAAATTTATGTTATTCTTCATATATTATACAAAGAGTCGTTATTTAATTATTCTTAATGCATGCTAAAGCATATGCATATTGGTACAACTTAGCTTAAACTACGTTCAGCATATTTGAACACATAGGTTAGGTGAACCACCAGGTCAACATTGTACACCCACAAACCACACCATAGATGTGAACTCATTTGCTGCGTTGTTTCAGTCGACCCGGAAACCCTGGAGCTGGCTACAGCCTTCCTTGTGTAATAAGGAATAGTCAGTAGAGTTACTTAGACTTTCCTTTCTTTTTAAATGTTCCTTTTATTTGTATTTGATGTTTTAGTATGTGTTGACATCCGTTTATAATTTAATATTTTCATAGCAACACACACACACACACTGCCCGTACACAAAATCCTAGATCTACACTACACAAAATCCTAGATCTACACTACACAAAATCCTAGATCTACACTACACAAAATCCTAGATCTCACTATTTTCCACCCACATGTAAACCAGAGATATTAATGTCTTGCTGCACCAAAAAAAAACCTTCTTATTAAAAAAAAAAAATGAAAGCAGCCAGCAAAGTACTTGTACTGGTCTTCCCTGTCATTACGCAATTACAGTGTCAGCTGTCACTGTAAACTGAGACACTACGCTCGAGTAGTGATACCCGTGGATGGCAGAGCTCAGCATTTTGCAGCTATGGACGTAAGGGATATCACCTCCAGCGTGTCTAGTTGAGGATGCTCACACCAACATGGAACAAAAATACACGAAATTTTCCCTGAATGAGATGTGCTCATTAGTTTCTTTTTTTTTGTTCCTTCCATCCCTTTCCAACCCCCCCTCCTCGTTCTTCCTTTCCCATCTTCTCTCTTTCAACTCATCTGCCATACTTCTCTTTCTGTATGTGCAAAATTCATCCTGTGTGATGGAATAGGACAGGAAAAAAATATAGCTACTTTTTGTTCCCACAACGTAACTACGAAATAGTATAAGGTAGCAGCACACTGCTAGCAACTATTATATTGTACTGGATAGCACCACGTTGCTTGTTTTTCCATAACGTAAGTGTCATATAGTTACAGGTGTTCCTACATTATAATTATAATATATACATGGTATTATATTACAATGTTGATAGAACCAATTTTGTTTAAAAAAAAAAAGCTTTCCTATGCCTTCAATTTCTCTACTTCAGTTCCTCAGTCCTCTCTTTCCTTCCTTCTTTCCTCTACTTGCCCTAAATCCTCTACTTCTCTATTTCCTTTACCTTAAATTCTCCAATCTCCTGTTTCTCTTCTCTTTCCTCTACCTTCAATTTTCCATTCTTATTATCCCCTCTTCTCTTTATTCTATCTCTAATCCTGTAATAGTACTATTCCACTTCTCTTCTGCATCCAATCCCCCAGTCTCAGTATATCTTTATTCAGCCCCCAGTCTCAGTATGATTATGTTCTTATGGTAGTTTTGGGTAGGGGTGGTTTTGATGAGGACATGCCTTGTATGGGCCAGTAGGCCTTCTGCAGTGTTCCTCCATTCTTATGTTTGTATATCTTCATTCAGCCTCCAATCCCCCAGTCTCAGTATATTTTTACTCAGCCTCCAATCCCCCAGTCTCAGTATATTTTTACTCAGCCTCCAATCCCCCAGTCTCAGTATATTTTTACTCAGCCTCCAATCCCCCAGTCTCAGTATATTTTTACTCAGCCTCCAATCTCCCATTCCTCGTGACCCCTCTTTTTTTCCTATGCCTACAGTTCCCAAAATACCCCCTACCCCTGTCCTCTTTCCTCTCCTCCCCCTCATCTCCTCACTTACCAAAAAACACACTTTTCTTGTCATGATTACTGAGGGTACACTCTGCGTGAGGTGTCGGAGGGAGCATATCTACCCTGAGTGTATCTGTCTGTGTGTATGTACCGGTGTGTGTATGTACCGGTGTGTGTATGTACCGGTGTGTGTATGTACCGGTGTGTGTATGTACCGGTGTGTGTATGTACCGGTGGGTGTATGTACCCATGTGTGTATGTACCCATGTGTTTATCTACCCGTATGTGGTTATCTACCCGAGTAAATACGAATCACACTTTAAAGCCTGATGGTGTACTCGTTTTTAGGGCATTGCAAAGTAGAATAACGAATTACAGCATTTCTTCTTTTGAAAAACAATTTCTCATTTTAAGTGAAAAAAAAAATGTTTGCAAGAAATCCCCGATTTTATTGGATTTTTTTATGATGGCTCACTCTGGTGATGCTTCGCCTTTAGATATTTTTGTTTCCATAAACATTTATGTAATTATAACGATGAGAGGTTTATCTTATAATCATTAGACAAGTCTTAAAAATGCAGTTACAGTATAAGCTAAACACGGTCATATATTAAACAACAGAAACTGTCTTTGGAAATTAACTAACTTTTGTAGAGGGAAATTTTATAACGTTTATCCATTGTAGTAAGGTGTATGGTGAACGTCACTATAATTCGCAAGTATATAATCATTATAATCTTCTATAACTTTTGCTAGATCTTTCGGGTAAAATGGTTAATTTTCTAGTTTGCAAGACTGGGTTCATTTGCAGTGGGCTGCTTTCTTATTCTCTATAAATTACGTAGTGGGAAACAGAAGTTGTCTTTAAGATCAATGCACTGCAATACTCTACGGGATTAGAACATACTTTACAGAGTACATAATCCGTTTTCTTCTTTCATAACAACTTATAATTTGAGGGGACACTCAAATATTTTCCTTTCGGCGATGGATGAGAAGGCTGGCATACATCGTTCTTTATACCTACATAAATACACACACACAAACAAAATAACACTATCAAATGCTCTAATCCTCAGAACTTTCGTCACATGACCTCACCTTAGCCTCCTCCTCCTCCTCCTGGTCTGTTTTTCTCTCGTCTTGCCTTTTGCATTTACTTTGCCTTTCCCTGACTTGTGACTTTCCTCTGTCTTGCTTCCTTTTCTCTACCCTCTTGAGGACACTTGGTAAGAGTGTTGAGATACTTCAGTCTCCACCGCTTTTTAATATGCAATTCACTTTTCGTCCCTCGTCCCGTCAGGGGTCAGCCAGTAGATCTTCTGCAGTGCCCACCTTTTCTTCCCTTACTTTTTGAAAGTGCTGCTATTACAATTTCTTTCATTACTGCTAATACTACACTCTGTACTAACACTACTGCCACAACTATTAACGCTGCTACTACTACCACTTCTGCTATTTTTACTTCTAGTACTACTACTAATATTGCTCCTACTATGACAACTGCTGCTAATTGCACGTCTACCACTACTACTACTGCCACTACTACTACTCTACTACTACTACTACTACCACTCCCTTCTCTCACTCCTTACCATATGGCCTTTTGGCTTTCTCTTCTTCCCCCTTCCTCCCCCAGTTGTGACTTAACAATGACTCAGAAAGGATCGAAATGTCGTTATAAGATTCCTCTCCTGAGTGTATATTTTTGGTAGAGGGAATATAGATGATATTTACGGGTGGGCAAGTCAGTGGAGGAAAAGATGGGTCGCGAACTGAGGCATCTTCGAGAAGGATGAACTTATTCTCTTCCTATATTAAGAACAATTAGGGCTCTCGTATACTTATTACTAGGCTATAACATGAACACTGATTTCGTATTGGATAGTTCTGAAGTCAATGTCGTGTCGTTGGAAGATCTCTTTGGTTTATTTGCTGAAGACCTCCACAAATATTTTTCTTTAAATACTAATTCATATTCAAAGATAAGTTTTATTTGCAGAATTTGGCATAGCAATAGGAAACCCCCCTTATCACCTATATTGATTAATTTCTATAGCATTTTTTTTTTTTTTTTTTTTTTTTGAGACGAATTAAGAAAATAAATTCTTCCTCTGAACACCAAATGACTGAGAATTCTTGTACTTCATCTGTGACTTTGTATTGATAGTCAGAATAACTTTCCACTCAAACTAAGTTGACTGGTTCGCTCAAGTAAATTCACTCTGAAAGCGGAGGTAAAAAGAATCATCTCATCTTTTGATACACATATCATTTGTATTGGTAGGATCTATGATTTTAGTGTTTGTCGAATTGAGAAACTTAAACTAATACATAAACTATTACTCATAACTCCCAAAACCAGTTAAGTTGAGTGTATCCACCTGAATATTTCTACGTGTTTTGATGATATATAAGTTTTAGTTCTTTGATGGAGAAGTTTGAAAAATTTATGAGATTGCTTCCAACTTACAAAACCACTTATGTATTGTAAATAATGTCATTGACATTAAACTACAGCGAAATAGGGTAAAATGTAAAACATAAAACAACTAAACAAATATATATATATATATATATATATATATATATATATATATATATATATATAAATAAAACAAACCCGGAAATAGATTTTTCTCTTGGAAATCTTAGACGTTTGAGGAACAGAAATACCAAAGCCGTTGTAAACATCTTCATTTGTTTTTCCAAAAATTTCGTTGTCTCAGACCACATCAAAAGTATTAAGATACGAAGAATAAATTATTATGCAGATTAGCTAATTTAAATTAAAAAAAAAAAACTTTTATTTATCAAAAGTCATGGCACTGAAATATCACTATTATGGTACACAACTCAAACCTAACAATATTACAACGACTACCTTAACCAACCTATTGACGCAGATTTATAAACAAACTCATAAACATTAATATAAGTGTGTAATTAGCTGTATTTGGGAATATATATATTCCTATGTACTATATACGTATGGGAATTCAGGGATGATGAGGTAGAGTCTGTAGTGTTGAGGTCAGAGCAGTGAAGCCTAGAGGCAAGAGGGTGTTTGGTTATGTGACAGTGATCTCCGATTACAGAGTGAGAGAAATGATCTGGACGGAAAGATCTGTATGGTTATTGTTATTAACACTCTTGAAAATCTCTGATCTGTATTGTTCGTATCCTATATACCTCATATGTTTAGCCTATTTCGCCTGTAGCTTATTGGTTAGTCTTTGTTAGAAATTTCATGTATTCTGGTTACATCAAGGTTATTGAGTAGGTTACTGAGTAGGGATTAAATTTTGTATGCTTTTGTACGATTTATTTATGATGAGAAGTGAACACTCTAGGATAGTGTCCTCGTGTTCATTTTCTTTTTTATTGGCTTTATGATAACTAGCTTTGTCTTGTTTAATCTTTTTACATGAGGCATTCTGGGTAGGTAAGTCTTAGAACTGTGTAGTGATGGGGCTGTTTTCTTGTTCTCAGCTTCGTGGACTGCATTGAGTTAAAGTAGAGACAATGCCGATATTTTGCTTCTGATGTGGTCAGAATGTTGATTGTAAAAGTGTAAGCAAATGAACGAATAATTGCATCATTACTCAATTTTTATCGTCTCACGAGACCAGCGTTAAGCGAATAATATTACTACCTTTACCCTGAGGTCACTTGTTCTTGCTCCGGGCTTAGGTTAAGTGATCTGACTCAGATCATATGACCTGTCACTGTATGTTTCATCTCTGGTACATTTTCCTGAAGAGAGCCACAACGTGAGACTCAGATATTCAGTACTCATTACATCTTCTCTGTAATTGTTTCAGTGAGGGTTTGTGCTCTGACCCCTGACTGGAATTCTCTCATTCTTATTACCTATATAGTAATTAGTATCTGCTCTTGCTTAATTATTACGTATAAATCATTTTGGATTTCCAAGGCCTTGGAATTGTGTTGGGCTGGTGCTGTTGTCCTGCTGAAGGTATTATAGAGCAAATTATCCGAGTGCAGTTAGAAACGTTTCAAAACTACGCATTTTTTTTTTAATCTTTAAATCGCATGTCGTGTGGTTTGATATACAGCCAGGAAAAGTAACATGCCGTCGTTCTCAAACTCCTTAATTTAATACATGGAACTAGGTGTTGGAAACTTCATATATCTCTACCCTGATGAGGGACCTCACGTTAAATTCGAAATATCCAGCTATCGCCCAAGGATTTTACTAATTTGCTTGAAGGAGGTATGGAGAAGTTGAGCATGTGTGATCGTGTTAGAATGAAGTGAGTGTAGACGAATGGTATTTGGGATTAGACGCAGTGTTAGAGTGTTAGAAGGATAATTTATCGTTTATCATTATAAAAAAACTGATATATAATGCAAACAAAATGAGGAATTAGACACACATGCAACACCTGGATATCTTTACTTAAAGACATTTTGATATATGAAGACAGTAGAAGATAAGGTAATCAATCTGCTCCTCACCTGACTTGTATATGAGTCCATCTTCCTGCTTGTGCTTCAGACTAATCAAAGCTACTTAATCTTCGACTGTCTCCTGTGTATCGTGTTGCAAGCTGGGGGATTGATTGCAACATTTCTACTGTCTTCGCATATCATCTCTGTACTGATTAGTGAAACGTCTTCAGATAAAGATATATAGGTGACGCAGCTGTGTCTTAATTTCCGAAGTTATTTATACAAACTAGTTATCAGGAATTGTTTTGGAGTAGGAAATACAGTGCTTGCTATATGCATGTAGAATATGGAATATTTCGGCTTGGTGGGTCAGCAATGGATAGCGGTGTCTATTGCCCTTTTTAAAAACGGTCTGAAGTAGCATTGGTGGTTATAATTATCACCTTAATTTTTAAAGGGGTGGGCCGGTAAGCCAGCTGAAGGCCTCGGTCAGATGACCAAAAGCTCCAGCTGCGGGTCATCATATGACTAAGACCCGCGTCAGGAAACACTTGTCCTGTTTCCTGACAAACCTTACCTTACATAACCTAAGACGGTTTGGGTCATTTCTAAAGAATGAAGAAAACTAGACAAGGTGTAGAATTTTACCATCAAGACACTGGTGAAGAAAGGATGCACCATGACTTTTTTCTTATTCTTTCTGTTTTCGCAGTCAAAAAATCACATGACTTTGGTATTGTTCATTCGATTACCTACTCACGGACCCGGCTAAAGATTCATTAGGAATTTATATAGAAAGACTGTTTAGATAACACGTGTGTGACACACCCTGATGTGGCCCCATGACCCATCACGTGTATAGGAATATCAGGGATTTAGCAACTCATGTTATTAACATATTTTTTAAACACTGCATATGAGCCAAGAATGAAACTGAAAAAAATAAGTTTTTAATTTTTACTTAATACTTCATTTAGTTAAATTATTGTCACTTATTGATTTATAAACAACTATTTTAGTGTTATTGATAGGATGAGAAAAAACTTTCAAGGTTTAATTTAGGCCTCGTACATGTAACTTTTACAATGGTTGTACATAGTATGTAAAATTTAATGTAACATAACCTACTGAAGTCAGTCGGTATGACTTAGTATAGACGCTTAATTATTATACTTAATTGTTTGCCTGCTAATGCAATATGGAAATTATTGTTATGCTTAGCATCGAGGTATGTTCCTGTTTAAACCGTTTAAGTGGACAGGAAAGTCAAATTGATAAAGAATGGCGGTTTAGTTTCTTAGTTTTAAAGTTTATCGATTGCACGAGGGTCATGAATGCCGTATATCACATGTACATTACCAGTCAAAAATACTTTAATCCCTATAATTTTGATTATGTTCAACTCTTGTTACACCGAGAGATACGCACCTCTATTGTTTGAGAGATATTTGTAACATTGTTAGCATGTGTAAATGATAGTATATTTGTCTGGGAATATACTTTTAGCATAAGTATGTTTAGCGTGTATTAGAGTTTTATCTGTGATTATCATATAATAGAAAGAGATTGTAGCCTTAATTTTCTTTAAATTATTATTATAGAAACGTAGTTTATTACATAGTCCCTTCATGTCAATCGAAACGTCTGAATATTATCTAATTATTGTCAGGTTCCTTGACGTGAAAAGGAATTGTCTAACAGTGGCAACAGAACTTTCTGAATTATTAAGGATCCCAAAAAGAATTTTACTGTCGTCCCGTTTTCTCTCATACCCATTTTCTGTAGAAGAGAATTTAGAATGGGTTCTCACAGGAGAAAACCTTCAAGACTGTCTTGATGTTGGTGAAGTGTAGCTTGTTTCCATAGAGATCCAGTGATCCTCTTTCCCAAAATGCGACCCACAACAGTCGGCGAACATCTACTCATGGCTCAAGCGGTAGAGCCTTCGGCTGGCATCTGAAAGACCTGGCGTTAGATGTTGTGGGTCGCACCTTGGGGAAAGAGGATCAAAGGACCTCCCCTCCCCCCTTCTCAATATTCCCAATTGAAATAAGTCCAACAAAATGGCTCTCTTTGGGTCTTCGTTCTTACCAGGCCTTATGCTAATTAATGCGAATCAAATCATCTTGAGCTTACCGCTAGATGATACAAGGGCAGCAGGTGTAACGAAGTAGGTAAATAAGACAATACGGGCAATGACATTTTGTTCTGTAAACCTTTCGTCCACCAGCAACTCCTATCAACTGAATTGATAAAAAATGAACTGATTTGATAAAATTCCTGGCGGACGAAACGTCTTCATAAAAAAAATTGTCATAACCCTCATTGTGTATCTCATTTACATACTGTCGGTACATTCTGCCACTGTATTACCACAACGAAACCTACCTAAAGTTCCCCCCACTTGTGCAGGGTTTGAACCTAGGTCCTTCAGCTTTGAACCAAAGGCGCTACTACCAGATCCAGTGAATTTGTTTTTGTCTCCCGCTTCCTCGAGTCAGACTTGATTCCGTCCCCTGGAGTATATGGCCTAGCGCGGGTCTAGCGCTTCGCAATGAATGTAAAATAAAAACAATCAGAGAAACTAATATTTTCGTAGAATTTAGGCAAATTGACTGACGTTCTTAAATACTGAGCCTCCAGATTCTGAGCATGTTGGCCAAGCAGTTGTTAAAGTATAGTATTACAATGACGTATTGCAAAGAGGGCAAGAGTATATGCACCAAGAGATGTGTATCTCTCAGTGTACATACACTGAGAGATTACCTTAATACTTATTTATGGAATTGAAGAATTCTTGACTAGTGGTGAACAGGTGATCTTAATGACCCTCGTGTAGTCGATAGCCTTAAAACATAACAAACCATAAAGAACGAAAAGACACAAAATTGAGGCTGGAACAATACACAAATAACCCGCACACAGGAAAAAGAAACTTATGACGAGGTTTCGGTCCAACTTGGACCGTTAAGTAGTCACTAATTAAGGGTCCAAGTCGCACCGAAACGTTGTGATAAGTTTCTTTCTCCCGTGTGCGGGTTATTTGAGTATGTATAAGAAACCATCCTTGAAATGACTGACTTGTTTACCATGAAATCACATGGAAGACATTAAGTTCTCTTTGTAGATTCATGCGAGTCTTTAAAAGTTTTTAAATGTCTCTTGACTACACAAAGGTCATTAAGGTCACAGTTCACCTATACACTGACGTCATAGCGTTTCTTAATTCTTAAGATAAGAATTAAAAAACCCATGAGAGATTATTAACAATTAGTTTCTGCTGCTTTGTTGTTTCTTATATTAAGCATTATTATTTTTAATATTACTTTAAATATTTAAAAAATAATAATCTTGTATCAAAAGAACCTTAGAGAACTTATCTAATCTTATTATAACAAGCGCAATTTAATTTAACCTCATCCAACTAAATATAATTTAGATAAGTTTACAATAATTTAATAATAAACAAACACAATGAAATATTTTTTTTTTTGTTAGGTTCAGAATGATTTTTGCGAAATTATTGCATACACAAATTTCCGCTTGTCTTATTCGGCAAGAAGAGCGTTGCTATTTAAGCCAAAAATTGCAAGTTTTACCTATTCGGCACGACACTTATATCTAGAGGTGTATACATACCCCTCGGTGTATGTATACCGAATTTACTTTAATCTCCATTTTAGGAAGTGAAAACGTCACGTGATGCGTTAATGAGCTTAGTGTAGTCGAAAGACTTTAAACTGCAGTTACCTAACCAATGAAGTTCTACTTCTGCCGGAGAAATATTAATTTTTATGTAAGGCGATTTATAATTATTCATTCCGAATTTACCATTCACTTTATTCTCGTAGAATCGGAAAATAAATGAAAAAAAAATAAGTCACCCATTGCTCAAAGTAGAATACATGGATTTTGTTGCATAAGCAATATTAGATGGCACTAGCAGTATTAGACAGGACCAGTACTAGGCATATTACAGAATGCTTGCTCTGTTAGCGAATACTAGTGATGTTAGAGATTACTAGCAATATTAGTGAACATTATCGTTATTAGAGAATACTTCAGTAGAGAGAACTAACCATATTAGAGAATACTTGTGTAGTTATTGTACTTTGGAGAATACTATGTATAATATAATAACTTAATATAATAACTTAAAGGAACATTTCAAGAAAGGTTTAGTTTTATCAGGATATTTTCCTTTCTTCTCCTCATCGTTTCCTTTTCTATATCCTTAATCTGCATTTATTCGTCTCCTGCACATATGTTTCTTTTCGTTTTTCTCTTCTTTTCATTTCTCTTGCTCTTCAGCTTCCACCTTCTTTTCCCATTCCCTTTTTTCTTTTCTCTTTTCTATTTCCCTTTCTTTCCTTCCCATAATTCTCTTTCTCTGTGCTGACCCTTCGTGGGTCTTTGTCCACGTTGAATTACAGAAAACTAAACTAATAAAATATAATCTAAAAATTAAAGGAAAAATAAAAAAAATGAATTATGGAGGCTCGATCCTCCTTTCATGGTTAGACCTCTGGACCTCCTGTTGTTTTTTACCCCCAGGTCGCGAAGAGAAGATATTCTTTTTTAAGTCAATGAATAATTTTCTGCAAGTTTGTATGAGTGTATCTTAAATGCCTTTTATTCCAAATTCTGATTCAAATTCTTAAATTTTGGGGTTAGGTTTAGTTAATGGGGTAAAAAAAGCCTGGCGATTAAACTTTACCGTTTCCCCACCAGACAAGAATACTATAATACAAATGAAAAATGAGTTAAATTGACCTGAAGGGTTTAGAGATACATAATATCAGGTCACTGTTTTGAGTTTATAAGAGAGGTGAAAATTAACAATTTACATTAACCCTTATCGCAGAAACAGTATGTCTTACCCCTCATCATCACTCGTATTTCGTTCAGGTGAACTGAACAATGTGATGTAAAAAAAATTAATTGATCACAGGCCCAACTAAAAATTAAAGCACCTAACTCAAACTAGTTTAATTGTAATTAGATTTCCATATTGTCAGTACACACACAACCCGCACATAGAAAAGAGGAGCTTACAACGACGTTTCGGCCCGACTTGGACCATTTACAAAGTCACACTAACACACAGAGACAGAGGAAGGGTATTTATAGGCAGGCAGACAGGGGAGGGTACAAGAGAGTGGGGTAATGATGGAGTAGTGGAAGTAGTAGTAGTAGTAATGGTAGTAGAGGAGACAGTCATATGGGTGACAGTCATATGTGTGGGTTGTGTGTGTATTGTTCCAGTCACGGTATTGTGCCTTTTTTGTTACATATTGTCAGTAATTTCTCAACGTCGGAGTTTTTTTTTTCTAAAAATTATCCTTATGAGGAATCTTTGCATTAGTTGTCGGCAAGTTAGCGTTTTTTCCCCCAGTGATTTTTGGACTCTTTCGGGTTTAGCTCTTCGTTTTATTATATTATTATTATTACTATTTAGAGATTTATGAAGGGTGACAATGAGGTGAAAACTAAAAAAAAAAAAAAAGAAAAACGAAAAGAAAGACAGTAAAGGGGTTCCATGTAGGTTTCAAAATTATAATAAACTGTGAGACTGATAATTATTTATCAGTCTCACAGTTTATTGTGAGACTGATAATTATCAGTGTCACAATAAACTTATATAGTGTTTTCTGCATATTATAATATGCAGAAAACACTATATAAGATTCACCGATTTTTTCGTTTAATTTACGTCTCCAGTAGAGTACAAATGACAAGCAAACAACTGTACAGTATACATAATTTGTATGAAAATGTATCCAGCAAATTTAAAAAAATATATATCCACGTTATACGAGTAACTTTTTTTCAAAATCATTGAAAGTAGTCTGGAATAGTTTGTATATTTTTGATACTTGGATTGTCTATCGAATTTGTGAACTATTTAGTAATAATAACCTGAAACTATCTTAGGTTTATTACTATTTAGGTTAACTGATCTTAATGCCTTGTTCATACCTGTGTCTCTCCTCAGTGCTGTGTTCATATTTTGGTCTCTTGACCTTAGTGCTTCGTTCAGAATAAGGCCTCTTGACCTTCATGCTTTGTTTATATGATGGATGATAAAACTTGTAATATAAATCCTGTAAATTTTGATTTTGAATCACTAAAAAACTGCTGAAGTCAATCGAAATGCATTTGATGGAAGACATAAAAAGAGGTAATAACTTCATGCAAATTATTATAGGAGACAGTGAATACACTATATATTAAAACTTCAAGACAAGCAATTTAGAAAATATCTTATAAATCTGCACATCCGAAATACAGCCAATATTCCAACTGAAACAGCATGGAAAAATAAACACATAAGCAGTATAATGTGATCCTTTATTGACAACGTTTCGCCCACGCAGTGGGCGAAACGTTGTCACGTCTGTCACAGACAGATCTACCTGGAATAAGAGTAACATGAGTATTTATAAGATTTAGTCAGGTGGAGAATGCTGGGTCAGGTGGAGAATGCTGCATGTGACAGTCTTCAAAGTAGTGTGATAGTTTAAAACCTTGTGTAGAACAGAACCTCCACTGGAAAAATTTCCCCAAGACATCCATCTAAGATTTTAGGGAAGACCTGACGATCAGCTTAATGGTCGACTACTGCTGGACACTGGTGCCGGAGAGCCATTCTGAGCGCAAGTGAAAAATCCTGTGACTTAAATATGTTTGTATGACTGTATGTATTTTTTTTTTATTTTTTATACATAAAAACGATTTTTTTTTGTCGTTGCCTGCACCACACTTAATATTTATTCATAATTTAACATATATCGTGATTCTTCTATCTTAAATTGCCAAAATATTGATCATAACATTTAAAAGAAACTGACTTAATGGAGATTAAACAAACTCAGATTCGTGATCAGTGCATGAAAGTTAGTTTAGATCAACTAATTTGGTTTCTAAACTGGTGTTAGCTTTCATTTTCATTTTAAGAGTGCAGTTCGAAACCCCGGCATACAGGTAATAAAACTAGAGAGTCATTAACATTAATGTCACATCTAAGATGGTTATTACTGCAGGGCAGAGGAGGCAGGGAACCCAACAGTGAATTAAATGACATAAACAACTAGTCTTATCATAGATGCTTAGGCACTGCTCTCTTGGCTTCATATTCCTGCTTACCATACCGCCCAAGTCTCTCTCCGCATTCTATATAATCAAGTTCTCTATTACTTAGTTTATATATTCTTATTATAGCCAGTTGGCCCAAGTGGCTTACGCGTTGGCCTGGAGTTTTACGATTCACTTGCCGCGAATTGCATCCCCACCCGTACCGTGGTTTTTTAATGGTATGCTAAGAATAAGTCACGTTACCAAAAATCCGCTCTTAAAAGAGAAATCTCATGGGGACGTTTCGGTCCGTCGTGCACCTGACGATGTCTTGACAATGACTTGATTATGTTCCCGCATCTTGTCATTAGTTTCCTTTTCTATATAAGGGTATGTCATGAATGATATACGAAACAGACAAATAGATAAATTTAATAACATATGTGCCTTATTCGTCAACGTAATTATTATAAATGTTTATAATATTATACACAACGTTTCGCTCAATAAAAAACCTCTTGACTAAATGCCTTGGTATAAATAAAGGTTTATGAGTTTTTTTTTATGTGTTTTTGAAGCAGTTATTACTGTCGCGTCGTGTGTCTTTACGCACTGGAAATTATTCTTTGCTGTGTAATGTAATTTGAAGCATGAGAAAAGTTTGTATTTTTTCTGTATTTTGTAATTTTTAAAAAGGCATAAACATTTATTATATAAAGTTATTATCTTCTTCAAATCATTATTATTTTTTTATTATTATTATTATTATTATTATTATTATTATTATTATTATTATTATTATTATTATTATTATTATTATTGTTGTTGTTATTATTTTTTAAGATTATAATTGTGACGTTCTCATGACTTGTAAATATAAACGAGCCATGCTATGGATACATAATATTATTTATATTATTATTTATCAAATTTTATTTTTATATAAAAGGTACAACAAACATATATTTTTTGAATAATTTTTTTTCACTATAGAAACATAAAACAGTCGAGTTTTGATTTTCTAGTTGTATTCATCTAGATGGGGCAACGGAGGTCGGTTCTCGGCTCCTGATCCCTCTTCTCGACTGCTCATGACCATTCACACACTGCTCCTTGCCTTATGGGCCCCTAGTTACCTTGTTTTTTAAAAACCTGAAGTGCCATTAAAAACTGTAAGTGTTGCATTTTTTTAATTGAAAATAGGTCCGAATATTTAATGAAAAAAAGGGGCTTTCTTGAATAGGTTAACTTGGGTGGAAGATCTAATTTATTGGAAGTTCTGTAGTTGATAATTCAGGATTTGATCTAGTTCTGTGGATGTTTGGGGTGGGGGGGGGTGTCTTCGGTATATAGTGGTGCTAGGTTCATGGGTAGGCTGTAGTGGAAACAAGTGTAATGCATTGGTAGTTGATTTGTTGAGCAGTGGATCTAGCAGACCTGAGTATGCTTAGATACAGACCATCCGAATGAATGTTGATACAGTGGCTTTGAGGAGGTGAGGATATTATGAATATAATTGTGTGTTAATACAGTGGATATGAGTAGTTGCTGTGGCTCAGAGAGTTTGAGAATACAGTCGTCAGTGGTTGTATTGTTTGACACTTAGTTGTGGTTTGAGAAGTGAATCTGCAGGTGGTCGGGTATAGTGAAGCCACCTTCACAACAGTGATAGGAGTTGCTTCAGGCTGATTTGGCCTCATATTCCATGAATTTCGTGGGGCTTGGTGAGTGGGTATAATATAACGTAGTGGGCTCGACAATGAAGGTTTCCGAAGTAGATGGCATCAGTGTGGCCGAGTTAGGACATGTGTATGTGTATATAATATTGAATATGGAAATACGAAACACGCGGAGGTAGTCGGATAATTGGGTATAGGCATATGTTACTGCGAGATCCAGTACGGGAAGCATTATAGCTGTACCGTATTATAATGGACTCGTGAGTTTCGTATATAGGATATACGAATATGATTAGGAAAGATCTGGGTCTCATATGGAGAGATTGGGTATGGTAATCTGATATGGAAATGTTGGTACATGCATTTAGAAACACATGTAGGGGATGTGATGCGTCATATTGATTGAGTGAATGCACTGATGTGCTACGAACAGTGCTTGAACCAGACTGGAGCTTGTAATAATAGGACTTCCATTGAGAGCTGGTTAATAGGACTTGAGGCGTATAATGAATAGTGAATAGGGATTATATCAAACAGGAATTGTGGACTCATGAATTA
Source organism: Cherax destructor (assembly GCA_009830355.1). Classification (NCBI taxonomy): domain Eukaryota; kingdom Metazoa; phylum Arthropoda; class Malacostraca; order Decapoda; family Parastacidae; genus Cherax; species Cherax destructor. Next base: position 465,541 of record WNWK01000281.1, read on the forward strand.
AATTTAGATCAAAATTATTAGGCTATGATTAGATAATAAATATAATTCATAGGATCTACTAAAGTGCTATTTACTAGCAGTCCTTTGGTGAATAAGAACTAAACAGTAAGACTGTGGGACAGACTAGATGTGTAAACTCTATGGTATTTAGGTCGATGATTATACATATAAATCGCAATTTATATTTTCATATAGTGTATATAGGTTCATTTATAATGTTTATGCACAAGCAATGCATCACATTAGTTTCCAGGCGAACAGTGCAGTATTATGTCAAATTAGAATGAACCCAGAAGGGAGACATGATGCATTTATCTCATTCACAGGAAGGTGACAATTCAGCTGATCCTCCCTCAGAGTAATGAGTTCTCACTTCACATTAATCTTCCAAGTCTATTCACTCTTCCAAGACAGTTAGAACATCAGTCTTACAAACCTATCATTTCTGAGAGGCTTCAAGGTACATTACAGCGTCTAGGAAGTTTTGCTTCAGGATACTCAGGAAAGAATTAAGCAGACTCGGCATCTTTCATAACGCCAACATGTGGTGGGTGGGTCATTCAGCAAGGGTTCTAGGAAGGCTCGATCCTCCGTCTGCTGAACGTGAGGCAGAAGCCCTACACACTTAGGCAACTCAACAACTGTTAATTCAAGGATTCTTTATACAAGGACAACGTTTGTTTTACGACGTTTTGTGAATTTTTGTACTTGATAAAGATCCCTCAGTGTGGGTATTACGGCCCTAATGTGGATTATAAAGCCCCACTGTGGGAGATAGAGCTCTGCTGTGGGTGATAAAGACCACTGTGGGTGACGAAGTTCCACTGTGGGTGAAACGTCGTAAAATATTTTTTTCTGATGAAGTATCCTTGAAATACCAACTTTTAACACGGTACAATGATTTTTGTTTGTAAAGCTAGAATGAGTGTTTTGGAGATGTCTCTGAAGAGCAGAGGACGTCAGAGGCTTGCTAGGAGATCCTTGTTGCCTAGCACTCACGCCGCGGGAGACCCTGGAAACACGCGGGGTCGTCTCACCTCATCAGAATAATTGCTACTGATATAATGAAAAACTGTTGTGGCCTCGACTCATTATTGATTTCTTGTGGGAGCCTCCAGATGGTTATCTAGTAGGGTATATTTATGAGAGTATACCATATCATACTCTCCTGGAACTACGAGGGGTTTAGCTCTACGGTAAATATATGCTCTATTTTGTGAGCCTCTCTCAAATTGTTGATCCACGGTTCTGTATGTCACTCTAGCTCTGAGTGTGCCAGACTGCTTAAAAGCATCGAAGTGACGTCTTGGCTAGCATGATCTTCATCTTGAGTTAACAGGAGGTCAGAGCTCCAAGGGGACGACTCTTTCCCGACATGCTACAACCTAACAATTAAGCAGCTGTAAAACAATCGGGTATTTATCTCCGAGGGGGTAGATATGTCACGTAAGATGTTTACCCCCGTAAGAAGGTGACGTCACGTCCTTGGCTCCTCCTTCGTGATTACGTCATATCCTTGGCTCCGCCCTCCAGCGCTAAGCTCCTCCCTAATCGGTGGTTACGGTGAGGTGGGGAAGGAGGGGAAGTGGGATATACCTGCCGGAGTTGGTGAAGTGGATTAAAACTTTCTCAGTGAATGATCTCTCTCTAAGTGACATGAAAGGCTGCTACATTATGAATAAACTACGGTGCTATAACGAAATAAAAACACTTCACATCCAAGGCGTCAGTTTGTCACTGTTATCTTGTTGCTATTGAAGGGTAAATATACATGCCACCTGTTTATGCTTGTCACACACACGTGTTATACATGGGAATACATGGGAGTATATGGGAGAGACACACTGGGGAATATTTACAAACACACACCAAGGCTATCTGGTGAGAAGAATTATCTTCTTAATAATAATAATCTTTATTTCTACAAGTACATGTACAAGGTATACAGGCCTAGCTGACATACTACTATATAGAAAGCCCCTTCTTATGCAGAGCATTTCGGGCAAATCAGTCAATTTTGTCCCCAGGATGCGACCCACACCAGTCGACTAACACTCAGGTACCTATTTCACTGACAGGTAAACAGGGACAGCAGGTGTCTTAAGGAAACACGTCCTAATGTTTCCACCCGTACCGGGGATCGACCCCCGGACCTCAGTGCGTGAGCTGAGTGCACTTAGAATCGAGCTACGGGACATTTGTATCTTCATTAATTACTATAATGTATTACTTACAGTTATGTTCAGTGGAATCAATGTATTAGATGTATAATAGTCTACAAAATCACATACATTGAAATTGAAGAAATTTTATTTTGTCACTGTCAGTCACTAACTTCAAAAGACATTGTCTTCAGGTGAGATTTTCTTTTATTTCGGTTTTAAATTATGGTTTCCAATTTGGGTTTTAAATTATGGTTTCAAATTTGGGTTTTAAATTAGGTTTAAAGTTAGGGTTTTAAAAAAAGGTTTTAAAATTTAGGTTTTAAATTAGTTTTTAAATTAGGGTTTTAAACTTAGGTTTTTAAATTTGGGTTTAAAATTAGGTTTTAAATTTGGTTTTAAATTTGGGTTATATATTAGGGTTTAAATTAGGGTTTAAAATTAAGGTTTAAGTAAGGGTTTTAAATTAATGTTTTAAATTTGGGTTTTATATTAAGGTTTTAAATTAAGGTTTTTAAATTAAGGTTTTTCAATCAGATTTTAAATTAAGGTTTTTCAATCAGATTTTAAATTAGGGTTTAAAATAAGAGTTCTTGTTACATATGTTTTTATCATTTTATAAAAACTCTGACTCTAATAGTGATTCTTACAGTGAATGGTGACAACTACAGTGACAGATGATTTCTATAGTGCCGAGTCAGATATACAGTTCCTAGTGACTGCTACAGCACCTGGTGACTCCTACAGTGCTTGGTGACTCCTACAGTGCCTAGTGACTCCTGCAGTGCTTCGTGACAAATACAGTGCTTGAGGACTCCTGCAGTGCTTAGTGACTTCTACAGTGGTTGGTGACTCCTACAGTGCCTGGTGACTGCTACAGTACCTGGTGACTCTTGCAGTGCCTTGTGACTACACTACAATGCCTGGTGACCCCTGCAGTGCCCGGTGACTCCTACAGTGCCTGGCGACTCCTACAGTGCCTGGTGACTCCTACAGTGCCTGGTGACTCCTACTGTGCCTGGTGACTCCTACAGTGCCTGGTGACTCCTGCAGGGCTTGGTGACTCCTACAGTGCCTGAAAACAAACATAATTATTAATTACGACAGAGAATCAGATTTCTGCCTTATTACAAAAAAAAATAATTTGTTAAAGTATCAATTATTAAACTACATTCGTAAACAATTCAGAATTGAGATATAATAGAGAGGCCATTTTTTTCAGTTTCAAAACAAATTCCTTTACGATTTCACACTATGATTTAAATAATATGAATTAATTGAAACATGAGTAATCAAAGAAAATTTTGAAAAAAAAATAGTTGTACTCCACACACACACACACACACACACACACACACACACACACACACACACACACACACACACACACACACACACACACACACACACACAAACAACAATACACTCAAGTAAAGATGAAGACAGGAAAATAAGAAAAGCACCAGAGGGTGGAAAAACTATAGAAAGCGAAGGACAGAGGATCCCGCAACGAATATATCAAGAATATGAGAGAGTCTGAGTGAGTGTCAGAATAACACAGCAGGAAAAGCCTAGACGAAAGACGACAGTAAAAGACTAAGCAATCCGACTGAAGAGGAGAGTTCACGAGAAACTCCAAGGAAGTCAGTGAGGTGTTGAACTAACGATTTAAAGACGTAATTTAGGTAGAAACTGGGCAATACCAGAGAACGAAGGAAAAGGAAAAAAAAATGTACATCAGCAAGTACAGGGCACAATACGCACGACAGAAGAGGTGAAAAAAACTTTTGAGCGAAGTGGATACATTAAAAGCAACGAAACCTGACAAGGTATCACTATGGATTCTGCAAGAGGTAGTAGAAACACTGTATGATCCAATAGCTGAGATCTGCAAGTCAATGGACAAAGAACAGTTGCCAGGAACTAGAAGACAGTGAATGAAATCCCCACATTTAAAAGAGACAATCTTTAAACACTGAGCTACAGACCAGTGTCAATGACATGCTGACAATGTAGGGTAAAGGAAAAGATTATCAGAAGAGGCGTGGTAGAAAGTTTGGAGAGAATTGGTTTCATGAACAATAACCAGCACTGGTTTGGTGGTGGCAAATCTTTTCTTCCAAACCTGTAGGAGTTCTATGACAACGTGAGAAAAGTGAAACAGGGAAGAGAGAGAGAGGGACGCGTTGCCTATTCTTGGACTGCAAGAAGGCATTTAACACTCTACCTCAAACAGACTGGGACAGAAATTTAAGATGGAGTCAGGAATAAGAGGGAGTGTTCTCCGGAGGATCACAGAGCACCTTAGGGCAAGGAAACAGAGAGTGATTTTCAAGGAAGAGATGTCATAATGGAGAAGAACAGCAATCGGAGGTTCTGCAAGGATCGGTATTAGGACCAGTACTGTTTCCGGTATGTGTGAATGACACGCCAGATGGGAGTGAGTCATATGTATTCCTTTTAGTTAATGATGTGAAACCAGTGAGGAAAATAAAAACTGAAGGGGCAAGGCAAATCTACAAATAGATCTGCGCAAACTGCAGGACTGTTCAGATAAGTGGCTACTTGAATTCAAACCCAACAAATGCAATTTCATGAGAATTGGAGAAGAGGCAAGACTGGACACGGAGAGTAGATTCTCGGAAAATTGCCAATACACAAAATATTCCTTAATTTTGTCCTGGGTTAGCTCTTTCTCGAAAAAATACTCACGCTCTCTCCCCCGACCAAGGAGAGCGATCCCCCCCATCCCCGGTTAACCGTTGATTTAGCTTGTGAGGGAGAGTTAAAATATACAATAACAATTAAAGAAAAAACTTGTAATAGAGGCCGCAGATCTCAGGATTAGGGATGATCCTAATGTCACTTTTATTACTGGAGTCAAGCGTCAACTGAATAACACTACAGCCAGTGCTCGAACGTCGTCTCTGGAGTCATAGGGGCACAGTTGAGAGCTAAAGACGGAGGCGAGTCATGGGGACGTTAGAAAGAACTTCTTCGGCCTCAGGGAGGTCAGTAAAGTGAATGACCTGAATGAAGAAATTATGGAGGCAAGTTCCAAACATAGTTTTAAAAACAGTTATGAGAGAGCCCAAACGAATAGGAGGAAGTGAATGTGGCAGGGGGCAACTTGAAAGACAAAACTATTAGCTTACACTCGAATCCTTCAACAACATGTAGGTAAGTACACACACACATACACACACACACACTGGACAGAAAGACAGCAAATGTAGTCCCGATAGAAAAGGGGACAGACAGGAAGCATTAAACTACAGGACGGTATCACTGGCATACACAGTATGTAATGTTATGGAGAAGATTATCAGAAAACTGGTAGAGCACATGAAATATAGCGTGTTCATGAACAACAATCTGCAAGGCTTTAGAAATGATAAATCCTGTCTCTCAAACCTACTACAGCTTCACAACAAGGCAAGAGAAATAAGGTAGGATTATAAGATGGATTTCGACACAGTACCAGGAGACTGGATCAAAAACTAAAGGAAAAGGCAGGAATTACATGGATCAAGGAATACCTAATGCATGGGAAGCAACGAGTAATTGTCTGAGAAGAGGTGTATGAATTGACTTGTGTTTCCTGTGGGGTTTCCAGGTGTCAATACTGGGATCAGTACAATTTATTGCGGATTTGAATAACATAAATGAGGAAACAGAGGTATCCCTGTTCGTCGACGTTGTGAAATTAATGAAAATACAAACAAAACTAGGAAAGACTATAAATGGATCTGGACAGGCGCTGCAGGTCTGATCAGAGAAGTTACTCAGAATTTAAACCCAGTAAATACAAAGTTATGAAGAAATAGAAAGGACACAGAAGACCACAAACGGAGTACAGGCTCTAAGGACAAAGGCTTCAAATCTCACTTAAGGTGAGGAACCTTGGAATCTAAGAATGGCTTTCGGGAATCTAAGCAATGAGTCAGTTAAGCTAAGATATATATACAGCATATGTCAGGACCAGTATGGAACCCACACCTGATCAAGAATGTCAAGAAGCTGGAGACAGTGCGGAGGTTTGCAATACCACTAGCACTACCACCTGAGAACATTAGAGGACAGAAAGACCGGAGATGGTACGATAACAAGCCCATGATGACACTCTTCAGGTCGCTTGTTCTATCTAGGCTGGAATATTGCTGCACACTAACAGCACCTTTCAAGGCAGGTGAAATTGCTGACCTAGAAAATGTACAGAGAACCTTCATGACACACATAACTGCGATAAAACACCTCAATTACTGGGAACGCTTTAAATTCCTCAACCTTTACTCCCTAGAACGCAGGCGGGAGAGATACATAATTATATACACTTGGAAAATCCTAGAGATTAGTACCAAACTTGCACACGAAAATCACTCCCTATGAAAGCAAAAGACTTGGCAGACGATGCAACATTCCCTCAATGAAAAGCAGGGGTGCCACTAGCACGATAAGAGACAACACAATAAGTGTCAGGGGCCCAAGACTGTTCAACTGCCTCCCAGCATACGTAAGGGAGATTACCAATAGACCCCTGGCTGTGTTCGACCAGGCACTGGACATCACCTAAAGTCAGTACCTCACCAGCCGGGCTGTGGTTCGTACGTCGGGTTGCGTGCGGCCAACAGTAACAGCCAGGTTGATCAGGCCCTGATCCCCCATGAGACCTGGTCACAGACCGAGCCGCGGGGGCGTTGACCCCAGGAACTCTCTCCAGGTATACTCCAGGTATACAAAATTATGAGAGGTATCGCTAAGATCGACAGAGATAGACTGTTGGAGAGACGGGAAACAGGAACATAATGGCCAGGAGCTGAGTCTCGACCCCTGCAACCACAATTAGGTGAGTACAGATGAGTCGCAGAGACGTTAGGAAGAATTTCTTCAGCCCTAGAGTTCTTAGGAAGTGGAACGATTTAGACAGCCAAGTGGTAGAGGGTGGAACTATACACGGATTTAAGGACTAGTATAATATTGCTCTCGAAGCCAAAAGAAAGTGAACCCAATAGCGAACATCGAAGAGGCGACGCCAGAAGCCAAAACTTGACTTCTGTAACCACATACATACAGGTAATTAAGTATAGATGATGGTACACCTTACCCCCCTCCGCACACACACACACTCACACACACGCACACACACACACACACTCACACACGTACACACACTCTTGGAGAGTCATGTACCTCTGGGTGACATCTTGATATTCTTGAAACATGTTGACCAATTTTTTTTTAAATTTTGCGTTTGATCCATGTTGCAGTCACAGGTGCCGCATGAATTCATCGTTTTAATAACTTATAACAAAAGTATACATGTTCAGACATGTTTAAAACGCTTTCAGTAATAACGAAATATGAGATATAGAACATGTACGCTTTATCATGCATTCTTCTTTACGCACCCACTTTCACATACACTAACTCACGCACCTACTTATGCACTCATGCACCTGCTTTCTTATGCACACTCTCACGCACTTAATTTCTAATGCAGTTTTTCACTCACCCACTCTCACATACACTCACCCACCGATTTTCTAACACCCTCAGTCACTAAAAAAAAAAAAAACACCTAATATTTCCTTTCACACATTAGTGGAAATTAAAGTTCCCAAAGATCATCATCAAAAAAAAAAAAATCTTCCGCTCAGCCAAAGCGCCAGACAGGAGAAGAATAAAGCAATTCGACACAAGGACTCAAATTATGACTGGAGAGAGAACTAGGGGGATGGGGGTGGAGAAGTTGGGAGTATAGCACACACTGAGGTAGCCGAGATAGCAATGCGTCGTTTCAACGGGATTTCGAGCAAAGCAAGTCCAAGGCCTTAGACAAGCGGCATCACCCATTGAGAGAGGTAAGGGGAGGGGAGGAGGATGGAGGTTGATAGTGGTGGGGGGGATTTCAGGGGAGGGGTTAAGGGAAGAGGAAGGGGTGAATCTGACTCATCAGCTCACTGACAGGTTGTGGGGTTGTTTGAGAGGCGACTGTTTGAAGTGTGGGGGTCATCAACTTGGGCAATGGTGGAGTAGAGGCACTAGGATAATAGAGGGTCACCAGCACTAGAATAATCAAGAGTCATCAAGCGCTAGGATAATAGAGGATCACCAGGAAGTAGAATAATCAAGGGTCACTAGGCACTAGGTCCTAGGATATTCATGGGACACCAGGCACTAGGATAATCAAGGGTCACCAGGCACTAGGATAATCAAGGATCGCCAGGAACTAGGATAATCAAGGGTCACCAGGAACTAGGACAATCAAGGGTCACTAGGTCCTAGGATAATCAAGGGTCACCAGGCACTAGGATAATCAAGGGTCACTAGGCACTAGGATAATAAGGGTCACCAGGAACTAGGATAATCAAGGGTCACCAAGCACTAGGATAATCAAGGGTCACTAGGAACTAGGATAATCAAGGGTCACTAGGAACTAGGATAATCAAGGGTCACCGAGCACTAGGATGATCAAAGGTCACCGAGCACTAGGATAATCAAGGGTCACCAGGCACTAGGATAATCAAGGATCACCAGGAACTAGAATAGTCAAGTCACAAGGCACTAGGATAATCAAGGGTCACAAAGAACTAGGATAATCAAGGGTCACCAAGAACTAGGATAATCAAGGGTCACCAGGCACTTGAATAATCAAGGGTCACCAGGCACTGGGATAATCAAGGGTCACCAGGCACTAGGATAATCAAGGGTCACCAGGCACTAGGATAATCAAGGGTCACCAGGCACTAGGATAATCAAGGGTCACCAGGCACTAGGATAATCAAGGGTCACCAGGCACTAGGATAATCAAGGGTCACCAGGCACTAGGATAATCAAGGGTCACCAGGCACTAGCATGACAGGGTCATCTCATCTGGCAATATTGTCTGAAAACATAATGTGACAATATACATGTAAGTTATCAATATTATATTAATAAGGAAGGATTTTACCTAAGCCCGGGGCATGGGATATAATGAGGTTTGATGCGAGGAAGGGGAAAATTGGATCCAACTCCTTGAATCAAGAGCCCATCCCAGTATCAACGCGAGTCAGCGTCGGATTGAAGGATAACATGGTAAAGAAAAAAAAAGAAAAAAATTGTGATTTTGGAATTCGGAATTTCCATGTCTCTCTCTCTCTCTCTCTCTCTTTCTCTCTCTCTTTCTCTCTCTCTCTCTCTCTCTCTTACGGTTATCGTGGCAGTGTCTACACCATACTGAGGATATAGTGTATAATTATGATGGTGGATGTGATGGTGATTATGGGTGTTGTGGTAATGAATGATGGTGGTTGTGATGGTGGTTATGACTGTTGTAGTTGTGGTTATGAGGAGTGATAGCAATGTCGTAGCGTATATAATAGTACAGAATGAGAGAGAGGAGTCGGTTTTTTACGAGTGAGAAGAATGATGACGACTGAAGAGACAGACTTACAAGAGAGACTTAAAAAAACATAATTAACTAATGTTCATAATGATATCAAATACTCAGCTTGGCTAATTAGGCACAATTTATCGTTTATCACTAAACAGTTATGATGTCTAGCTTTGGTTTAACGACTTTGTAAAAGGGGCTGTAAAACAAGAGAAAGCTAGAGTGGGGGTGGGAGGAGGGGAGAGAAGACGAGTTCTCTCGAAATATTTTCGTTTTGTTTAAAGTTGAATCTCACACAGGAGTTCTTTGCTGATACTGCGGTGTTTCAGGGGGGGGACATTCGGAAGTTGGTGAAGTTGTTGGAGGACTTTGAAAGAGAGCATAAAAGCGAGTAAAGTTTAATAACGAATACAGACAACTGCACGGCAATAAGTTCAGACAGAAATTTATTTAGCGAAATGTCAGATTGAAAGGGAGGAAGAATTAGAAAGGAGTGCGGGAGTAGAAGTGTCTGCACATGAATCTATGAGAGAGTAGATGAGTTACAGAATAGATGTTGAAAAGAAAGTAGCATGAGTATATATAGTGTGAAATTAGAAGGCTAAATCATTGAATATTTACATATTATTTTATTAAATATGTCCTGCAAACTGCCTGGTGGATAATGTACAAATATTTTCGAGAAAGTATGTTTTCAATAAAGAGTTTGTTTGTTGACTTGTTTACATCACCTTGGAAATGAGCCTAAAAGTATTGCAGCTGGAGGCTCCAGCTTGTTACACTTCAGCCAAGTACTAGAGAGCTTTACCTGAAATGTGATTTATTTGCTCTGAAACACAACTACAAATATGATTCAGCAGATTTCTCTACTCGTTACTTATCCTAGAATTTAAGGCATCTTCAGATTAGAAGCAATGTAAGTACACCAAGAGAGTAATTACTACTTTAGGTTTATAAGCTATTGACTCAACCTGCTTCATTAAGGTTGCAATTCATTTAAGCACATACACAGCTCCTGGCGGGGTCAGGAGCAGTGACTCGACCCCTGCAACCACAACTAGGTGATTACACACACACACACACACACACACACACACGCTATTATGTGTTATGAAGAAACGATCGTTTTGCCAAACAGCCGCAGTTTAAGTTCATTGTTGAAATAACTTCGCCAAAATTAGTCCTGACATGTCGAAATTAATATAAACAATTTATTTTAAATATAATATTAAACTATATCATGTTAATTTTAGTAAAATTAGTTTGGGCTGCTAAGCTTGTTTGCCTATTACATATGTTATATAATACCGATAAGATGATACAGTGTTTATCGACGCAACGTTTCGATGCGTCGATAAACATTTTCCATGTACGAAACCTTTATAGTAAATATATCTTTCTGGGAAAATTATTATTATTATTATTATTGTCATTATTATTTCATTATGATTATTGTTTACGTCATTGATGGGATGTAACTAAAGTTCGTACTTAACTGCGTTCAGTAACTCAAAAATCGTAATAAAACGTCAACGTCTTTGCAGGCATTTAGAGAAAACGGAGAAGGGGACCCTGCACTACGGTCTCCTCGTTAACCTGTCCCTTATTTTATTTTTCCTCTCTCTTGATACAAGGAATTAGAGGCACGCTCCTTATCCTTTGATTAAACTTCCGATACCTCTACGGATCTAGCGCTTCTCCGAAAATATATTAATTCTTTCCACCCGGATTATATTCCAACATTCACGTGGACTGAAAATTCGACCAAAATTCTGATTTACTAGGCAGGGACAGATGACCAAAATATAGACGCTCATAGAGTTTAGCTTCGTGTTTCTCAAATGACAATTTTCTTGAATTTTCACAGGAACTAGCAAACATGTTTTTTTTTAATGTGGCATTTTTATATTGAATGAACTAAAACACGGAGAATGCTCTTCAGCTGGTGTGTCTTGGACGACTCTGAGACACCACCTCGTCCAGTAATTCGTGGGGAAACAATCGTAAGTCAGCTTGTATCGTTTCATTACTAGTTCAAAACATGAACCAATGAAGATGTTCTTCGTGGACAATTTTTTCTTCTGGTGAAGTGATAAGGCGTGATACAGGTTGCTCAGGGAACAAAATTGGAAAAGGCAGATAACAGAAGACTTTTAACTGCTGAGAAGTGCAATTTACAGCCACACTTTGCATATCATCAGTGTTCATCTTCAGTCTTGTTAAAAGCTGAACGTAAAAGTACTAGAAAAGCTACCGGTAAGTAACGCAGATCTGTAAACATGACAATATTTTACTCACTTATGTACAAGTTTAAACCCTTGTGTGTAATTTTAAACACTTCAGTATAAGTTAAAACGTAAATAAAATGTTTAAGTATACACATAAAATAAAGCACTTAGATACGAACCTAATGCACTTAAGTATACAATTAAACACTTAAAAGTAAGCAGAATAACCACTGTGAAAACAATAGCGAAATTCCATGCTCTTTCGTGGTTTCCTTGATAGTGTGAGAAATCACGAAAGCGCTTGGAAGAGTAAGTTTAATACACCTGTGTTAGCTAGAGTACAAATCAGCCTAGTCATGTATAAGCTAAACACACACATGTATAAAATTAAAACATATATATAAGCTTGAAACGAAGCTTCATAGTGAACTGGACAGTGTAGCCCCCTGATGGTCGTTTTGGGAAGCAATCAGTCGTCGGAGAGAAGGTTGGATAAGGGGGAGAGGAAATTGTGTGAATGGGAAAGGGGTAGGACTGGAGGTTTGTGGAAGGGGAAGGAGTGGCGAGGGAGGTTTTGGGAACTGGGAAAGAAGTGGGGTTGGAGATTTGAGGTTTTGAAAGGAATGGGGATGGATGTATCGTGTTGGAGAAGGATTAGGGATTGAGTTTTTTGGGTATTTTATTTATCAAGCTGAATTCATCAGCAGTGTGTCGTTACTCTGTTAGATAATAGTATCACGTAGCAAGAAATGCTGTGTTATGGAGTAAGGGAGACATTTGTGTCTGGGAGAGCCGGTCTCTCACAACCAGTGACAATCGAACTTATTTGAGCGTTTCCTTGTTACGCTCGGTCATCTCGTTACCAGACGTACTTATTGTACGTCTGGTAACGCCTTTTTAATCTTGGCTTATTTGTGGTTAAATGTACGTTTTATTGTAAGTTAATTTGATCTGCCGTAACTTATAAGAAAAACACTTTTATTTACAAGCGTTTAGAAAATCATGTTTGGTGCCTGGTAAATATATATATATATATATATATATATATATATATATATATATATATATATATATATATATATATATATATATATATATATATATATAATATATATATATATATATATATATATATATATATATATATATATATATATATATATATATATATATATATATATATATGAATAGCAAAATGAGAAGAGGTTACCCTGAGGAAGGTTACTTGTGGCAAGCTGGGGTTTCCTAGGCAGGTTTCTAGACATTCCTCGGATAAGGCGAGAAGGGTGACCATAAGAGTGATTCATTTTCTCTCTTTCTCTAATTACAAATTTCTCCCCGTGTTTCTTCACTGCTCTATTCATTCCTCCATCTATACATAGATCAATAGTATCAGGACTATAAGGCTTTTGACACAGTGTAAATTATCGACTAGGATAACGATGCTCTGCCCACCTAATGAATATTCCACAGCGTGCCAAAATTATATTCGAACTATATCCGAACTCTGCTATAAGCTGAAAGACACAATCTAAGTTCCTATATATCTCATCTAAGGTTCCTATTATCCGAGTAACATTGTGGCAGAATCTCCAAGAGCCGATGCATTCCAGGGATGACATAGCATGCCAGAAACGTAACTGTAACTTGCGACGTCATAAATATTAAGAGACAGAACCTCACTGAAGACAAACCAAATCTTAGTAAAAAAAAATAAAAAAGGATAATATTGTCAAATTTTACTTTATGCATTGATCAGGCACTGTATGACTAATGATTTTAATAATAATAATGATTTTTAAAAATGATTTTATTAATGATTTTTATTATTAATGATTGTATTTATGATTTTATTATTAATGATTTTATTAATAATGATTTTATTAATAATGATTTTATTAATGAGCTTCAATAAAAATAATGATTTTGTTAATAATGATTTTTAATCATTTTTAATAATAATTTTAATAATAATTTAATAATGATAATAAAAATAAAAACGGTAATAATCTTGTGGATTAATAGATCTTCTCACTCGAATTTAGGTTACCATCTTTATTGGTTAGTTTGTCATATAACCTCGTGAGGTCTACTGTCGTGGTATCACATACGACCTCCTCTTGGTTACCATACCAGTAGTCTACGAATTTATTTGTCAGAGAGAGGGAGGAAAAAAATAAGGCATTCTGTAGTGTCCCTCAGTCACCGCTTTTATACTAGGTTTCTTTAGTGATTTTTTTATACTTGTTGATGGTGCTGCTGATCCATTTTTTTTTTTTTTTTTGTGGAGGTTGGTCTCTAGCTCTCGGGCCAGCTACTTGACTTCCGACGGAGTGTCGGCGGATCATCCGAAGGTTCGGATCTTCCCTTTCGCCCACTCGCCCTAAGAAATCAAAGAAAAAAATAGCTGTTAGAATTTTGTTTTAGGTATTTTTTTGTTACTTTACACTCAAAGTAAAAACAACAAACCTAGCTGAACATACAAAATATAGAAGCCACTAAGCCAAAAAAAAGTAACAAAAGCCACTAATCCAGCTAAATATATAACTTTAGAAACTAACCCAGCTAAGAAAAATTTAATCAAAGCCACTAAGCTAGATAAAGACTAAAGTTACTTACCCATGTAAAAGCATAACCAAAGCCACTAACCCAGCTAAAACAATGTAATTAAAACACTAAGCCAACTAAACCCTTAATTAAAACAAGTAAACCATGTAAAAGACGACTAAACCACTAACCCAGGTAAAACCTAGTCAAAGCCATTAAACTTCGTTAACTGAATCACTAAAGCTACTAACCTAGTGTAAACACAGCCATAATTCCTAACCCAGCTAAAACACAACAACCATAGTTCGTAACCCAGCTAAAACACAACCATAGCTCCTGACCCAGCTAAAACACAACCATAGCTCGTAACCCAGCTAAAATACAACCATAGCTCGTAACCCAGCTAAAATACAACCATAGCTCGTAACCCAGCTAAAATACAACCATAGCTCGTAACCCAGCTAAAATACAACCATAGCTCGTAACCCAGCTAAAATACAACCATAGCTCGTAACCCAGCTAAAATACAACCATAGCTCGTAACCCAGCTAAAATACAACCATAGCTCGTAACCCAGCTAAAACACAACCATAGCTCCTGACCCAGCTAAAACAACCATAACTCCTGACCCAGCTAAAACACAATCATAGCTCCTGACACAACTAAAACACAACTAAAGCTATTTACCCGGCTGAAAACAGAATTACGCACAACCCGCACGTAGAAGACTGAAACATGGCACACGTTTCGATCCGATCTGGACTATTAACTAGTAACACAGGAAGAATTATGCTTGACTGAAGCTAGATAAAAAAGGAGTTTCTTACACTTTATCAAACTTGACTTGGGTAAGTCGGCAAAGTGTTGAGTGCCTCCATAGACACACTTACCTAGGCTGATCTCCATTCCTCTCCACTATTGCAAGCTCTTGAAAAAGTGCTGACTGCAACACGAAAGGCCTGGAGCTATCAGTCATCTTTCCACCCCACCCCCTTGTGGTTGTTTTGCGTGATTTACCTGGAGAGGGTTTCGGGGGTTAACACCCCCGCGGCTCGGTATGAGACCAGGCCTCGTGGTGGATCAGGGTCTGATCAACCAGGCTGTTACTGCTGGCCGCACGTAAACCGACCTACGAACCACAACCCGGCTGATCAGGTACTGACTTTAGGTGCCTGTCCAGCGCCTTCTTGAAGACAGACAGGGGTCTATTTGTAATCCCCCTTATGTATGCTGGGAGGCAGTTGAACAGTCTTGGGCTCATGACACTTATTGTGTTGTCTCTTAGTGTACTCGTCGCCCTCCCCCCCCCCTATTTCTCATTTAAAGAATGTTGCATCTTCTTTCTTTTGCTTTCGTAGGGAGTGATTTTCGTGTGCAAGTTTGATTAAAACTATGGGACCAAAAGATAGCTATATTGCCCTGAGGCATGCCACCCTGCATCATGGGTTGCCACCCTGCAGCATGGGTTGCCACCCTGCAGCATGGGTTGCCACCCTGCAGCATGGGTTGCCACCCTGCAGCATGGGTTGCCACCCTGCAGCATGGGTTGCCACCCTGCAGCATGGTTGCCACCCTGCAGCATGGGTTGCCACCCTGCAGCATGGGTTGCCACCCTGCAGCATGGGTTGCCACCCTGCAGCATGGGTTGCCACCCTGCAGCATGGGTTGCCACCCTGCAGCATGGGTTGCCACCCTGCAGCATGGGTTGCCACCCTGCAGCATGGGTTGCCACCCTGCAGCATGGGTTGCCACCCTGCAGCATGGGTTGCCACCCTGCAGCATGGGTTGCCACCCTGCAGCATGGGTTGCGTACGTGAGGTATTGCGATACAGTCGCAAACAGGAGATCTTAACAATGCAGAACAAGCCACTTGGGAATGGAAATCTTTAACTCTACACCTTTCGCACTCTCCTGCGTCGTCATGAGCTATGCAGTGTTGCAAGACAACAATAGATAGGAGGGAAAATTCTCTGAAGCAAGGCAGAAGGTATCACTGATACCATGTGGTTTGTTTCGCACATGAGGTAATGAGATGTTTCGGTCTGAGCTGTATGTTAATGAGACACAATATGCTGTTTATGGCATTGTACTGAGAAGACATTTCATCCGCCAAGAACTTTATCAGTTCGTCCCTTGTGGGCGAAACGTCTTTTCAGCAAAATAATATAAACCGCATATTGTGTCTTATTAACATACTTCTTGGTTATTATTTTTTTTATTAACACATTGGCCGTTTCCCCACCCAGGAAGGGTGACCCGAAAAACAGAAGAAACACTTTCACCATCACTCCCTCCATGACTGTCTTGCCAGAGGCATGCCGACACTGCAGTTTAAAAACTGCAACTGTTGGTATCATGCAATACCACGGACGTGCAATCTGAACTGGGATACTACAGTAGAGAGATGAGGGTACCGTCCAGGACTCCACCACTGGTACAGTAGCTACCGAAGTTTCATTCCAGTACAGCTAAAGCTACTAAAACTTCATTATTATTATTATTATTATATTCAGAAACAAGCTATCGACGCGTATGGCTCTTGCAGAAATCAAGCGAGAATTGCCATCTATCAGGAGGGCCTCTCCCATACATGGAGCCACGCGTCCGGAGATGGAGGGAGGGGTGTGTGGGAAGTCGGGCCAAGGTATGGAATCCAACCCGGTCATGAGCCAGTCATGGATATATCAATTATCACTCCACTCCATCGTCCGTCCTCCTCCATAGCGGGACTCCAGGAGCTGCTCCGGGGGTCGACCGTTTGTCTAATATTATTGTCTCTCCTCCTGCCCGGTCTTGCGTCATCTGGGCAGATGCACACAAGGGCGAGAGTCGCCTCCGTAGGGAGTGGGATTCCCACCTCTACTGACATTCAAAGCACACAAGGGCGAATGTCGACTCAGTGGGGAGTGAGATGCCCGCCTCTATTGACATTTTCCAGCAGGGAGGCAGTTGAATTATTCCCTCTTGTCGCTCTTGGCCTTATAAGTTCACTCAGGGTTATGTTGTTGGGATGTGTGGGGGATGGGTTAGTTGGAAATTCCTTGATGCTGGTGAAGGGCTCTTGGTCTAGGGAACCGGAGCAACCCCTCCTCTTCCTCGACTCAAATCTGATTGCCTCTCATTTCCCAGACACTATTTGACCACATTGGTTTAGCACTCCCCCATAATAACAGTAATATAAAAATTAATAATACACAAATAACCCGCACATAAGGGAGAGAAGCTTGCGACGACGTTTCGGTCCGACTTGGACTATGTAAATACTAGTCTAAGTCGGACCGAAATGTTGTCGTATGCTTCTCTCTCTCTCTCTCTCTCTCTCTCTCTCTCTCTCTCTCTCTCTCTCTCTCTCTCTCTCTCTGTCTCTCTCTCTCTCATGTGTGGGTTATTTGTGTATTGTTCCAGTCACGGTATTGTGCTTTTTCTTCTTAATAATAATAATAATAATGAAGTTTTAGTAAATGATTAATGATTGTTTACGAGTTTTGTGTAAAATCCGTCAATAAACTTCAACGAAAGATATGTAAACAGGTTCTGAAAGACGATTTAAATTTTCCCAGTGCGTCCTTGGCTCCGTTAAGAACGTGTGGAGCAAGGACGTGTTCACCAGGATTCCTTCCAGTCCATCAGCTTGCTGCTACTCTACTCTTCACCAGCAAGCCACGAAACCTTGCCTAATCCATTACACAAGTTTAAAATGAGCCTAACGAGCCTATAGGGTGAGTGATGTTGGTGGTTGTGTTGGTGGGGAGGGGAGTGTGTGTATGTGTGTGTGTGTGTGTGTGTGTGTGTAGTTGGTGTTGGGAGGTGGGGGTTGTGGGGAGGTGTTGGGGAGATTGTAATGAAGGGTAGGTATGGGGAAGTGGTGGTGATGAGTTAGTAGGGAGATGGTGAAGATGTGGTGGTGGTGAAGGAAGTGATGGGGAGACCGTAATGATGGGTAGGTATGGGGTGAAAGTGATGGGGAGTCAGTAGGGAGGTGGTAAGTAGGTGGTGGTGATGAAGAGAATGTAAAAATGGGTAGGCAGTGATGAAGTGATGAGTTCGTCGGGAGGTGGAGGGGATGAGGAAGTGGTGGGAAGTTGCTGAGGAAGTAGTAGAGAGGGGGTGGTGGTGGGGACGTTGTTGGGAAGCGGGGAGGAGTTTCAACCCCTCCCTCTCACCCACCAACGCTCGTGGGTTCCCTGCTATTCTTCAAGACAATTTAAAGGTCCTCGCTGAATAGACTGACGGTTAGAAGGTAGTCCCGGTGGTATTCTTAGGTGGCGCAAGGGTAGGTACAGAATAGGCGGAGGGTAGAGGAAGGAAGGAGGGAGGAGGGACGGAGGAGGGAGGATGGGAAAACCGTGAAAGAAAAGGTAGAGGATGATGACGGAAGAATGGAGAGTGGTCGACGGAGGGGAAACTAGCCTATTTAAGATTGAGGGTCTTCTCTCCCCCCCTCCAACGCCACGATGGATCTTCTTGGGCAGTGACAGATTTTTTTCAAATCATTTTTTTCCGGTTCCAGTTTTCCCACCCTTTCAATCCAGAATGGGTAAATGAATACCGAGAAAAGTCGTAAAACAGGGACGCATTAACACTGGCTTCCCGTCACCAGTTCTCGGAGACGCTCCAGGAACCAAATCTTACGACCCAATTTGACCACGTCCTTGAAAATCAACCGTCTGGCATGGAGCCCCATTGACGCGTGCCCCGGCAGCCTCCTCCTCTCTCTTGTGCCCACCTCCTCCTCCGTCTCCGCCTCCTCGCGCGTCCTTTCTTCAAGACTTTTTAAATCCCCGGCGTCAATGGAACGACCGTTACAGACCCCCATACTCTTCTTTTTCTGAGTGAGTGCATTAGTCTGGGGTGGTGTGGAGGGCAGGCATGGGTGTCCCCGTGGGGAGGTGAGACGCGTGCCACACTACCTTCCTTCCTCTCTGATTCCATAACTATCTTGATCATTCCACACTCATCTCCTTCATTTCATATTTATCTAATTCTCTTCCCATCTCCTGTGCTTCTTTTTTAACTTCCTTCAGTATCCTTCTATCTCTCTCATTCCTATCTTATCTCCCACATACCCATTATTCCTACATTCTGCAGAATTTCCTTTATACCTTCTTTCCCCATTCCTTCCTCTTACGTTCTATACCTTCCTTCTTTATTTTCCTTCAATTTTTCTGACAGCTCTGAAACAGAACAGGTTGCAGGAGTCGAGACTTTGAGTCTCGACTCCTGCAACCACAATTAGGTGAGTACATATCTTACTATGTATAATAACCTTTGTAACTGTATTTATGTTTATCTGTACCTAAATAAACGTACGTTGTTGGAGGATCGAATCTCCACCACTCTTTGAACCTGAATGACCCACCCGGGTTTAGTACCTCATGATATACAAATCTGCTCCTTTCAGCCCTGAAACATCTCTAAGTTAATTTGAAAACTAACTTCATTTAACCACTAATATATATTTTTTCATGGATAAATGTATTTAAAAAAGGCAGATTTCTCTTTCTTGGACACTTGAAAAAATATTTACATTTTTAACGCACTTGTTAGATTCTAGCCAGAATATAGTCCGTAGTGGTGATGCCTAAATTACCCAAAAGAAGGTCAATTAGGGGGCTGCTTAAGAAGCAAAATAAACCCTACTAAGAAAGACTTAAAACGTTTAATCTTTTATCACTTTAAAGATGGTGTTTATTAGTCCTCATTTAAACTTTAAATATAATGAACTTAATGCACTCAAGTACAAGGAACACCCTTTCTAATTTAACTTCGCCTTTTCCGTAATTTTTGGTACCTAAACCGAACATCATTTTTTGAAACGTAAAAATTATGTAAATAAAGAGATATAGCATCAGTTGAATGACGACTGATTTTTATGTACCTCTCATTTTGGAGCATAGCTACAACAATCAATTTTTTTTTTGACGGGACTTTCCCAGCTGGGGTATTTGTGTTCATAGTTTCAGCTGATCTTGATTTCGAAGCTGTGAGAAGTGAAGCCAGGGTCCATCCCCACTGAATTGACTGCATTTTCTAGTAGATTTTGCTTTACCACTTTAGCGGGTTCTGTGAAAGAGGAATAGAGACAAGCAAGAAAATCTGAGATTCCATACCTAGTCTAAGTTCATCCAGTGTGACTAGAAATGTGGCTTGGGCCCACTGTGAATTATCCAGAGAAAGTTTTATAAGTTTCTGTCAGGGACATTAGGAGGCTGTCGAACTCAGCCATCGAGTTTATTAGTGGGAGGGAACATCGGGAAATGTAGATTAGCTTAGGAAGAAATAAACAACTAGCGAAAAAGTCGAAGTCCTGGTGGGTAATAATGATTCTGATTCTGTCTTCAATCCACTTAAAGTGTAAATTTTTTTGCTTACCTAGAATTTTTGTTGGTATTAGACTCGGGCAGGATAGCTATGACTTGGCACAAGTTACAGAGCAAGTTTTTATTGGGATAAAATTTTGCTCTATGTAGAGGTTTATAAAGAAGAAAACGTTATACCAGAAGATGTTTGTTCTGAAACTTGCGTCTTTGCTCAGAGGTGTGATCGTTGAAGAACACTAACACAAACTCAGAGAGGTTCAGTCTTTAATCTCTGATTTTCCAAGTGTTCTGTATAAGAAACTCTGTGTTGGCAACTGGAATGCCATCAGCCATGAAAGAAAAGAAGCAGCTCACTGGGCAGCCTCTCAGTGACTTTCTTATTGAATAGGCAGCTAAAGAGAAGGACCAAAAGAATAACCCAGCTGAAAACCTTCACACGAGTCCGTTTAAAGTTTACCAGTGAGAAATGTCGAATTGCCGCTGCAACATGATTGGATGAGTGGAAACAGGAAAAGAACATTGCAGTGAACAGGTAGAAGCACACCATCTCCTTTCATTAAATTTGGAGCATCTGCAAATTTGTTTAATTAGAGGTTAATTTAACTGAGGTTGCGTAGTTAGTAATGTACACAAGTATTAGTGAGCTACAGCTCAGCAGCACTGTGTGTATCACGACGGCCCTGGCAAGAAGGCAGCGGAACTGCCAGCTGTGACGGGTCTGCTTAGATATGCGTGAGAATTTATTTGTGGTTGCATGAGCAGAGTTATACTCGGGGTGTTGCTGCCTCGGTACTTAAGTTTGAAAATTGGTATTTAAAAATTAGTAAGCAGTTTCAGCACACATTACCTCCTCGAAGATCCCATTCCTGTAGCTTACGGATCCGCTAATGAGGAAATATTTTCTTGTGTTTTGTCGGCGCCGTTTGTTTTTAATTGTTTGTACTTGAGACCTTTTGGAAGAGAGAGAGAGAGTGAGAATTATTTACGTACTCACCGAGTTGTTTTCAGGAGTCATTTCTTTGCTCCTGGCCTCGCCTGTTAAGCCTCATCGTCTGGCATCAGTGCTTCATGGACTCTTCTGCCCTGTCATCTTTTGAATTTGTGTATGGAGTTTGCTTGTATCATTTCTCATTTCACTTATTTACCATCCTAAGACGGAAAATGTATTTCCTTACATTCCTGTGGCTCCTCTTTGTGTGTGTGTGTACACGTACGTACTTGGGGAAATATGAGAAAAGAAAGTAGGAAGGAAGGAAGGAAGGAAGGAAAGGAGGGAAAGATGGTGTAGGTAGGTGTACTCAAGTGTACCCTGATGTAAAAAAAAGCAAAAGAGAGTGAAGAGGTAAGAGACGCGGAAGACATGAACATTTATGAACAAGGACGGGAAGTAGGCAAGGGTAAGAACTAAGATTATAAGGGATGAGGTAGTGCAAGAAATGAAGGTATGAGGGAGGAGATGGTAGGAGAAGTGCGCCTCACGAGCAGAGAATTTGCGATGTAAACTACTGTACAAAGAAGCGGAAGTGAAGGATTGCAGGACACGTGCGAGATAGAGAGAGACAGAGAGAGAGAGAAAGAGAGGCTTATAGCCCAAACATCCTTTGCTCGAATCCTACGCAGGGCGAGACGAATGGGCAAGTCTCCTTAAACCTGGTGCCTCTGTTCACGTAGCAGTAAATTGGTAACCGGGTATTACTCGACTGTTGTGGGTCTCTTCCTGGCAGAGATTAGATTTTGCTACCGAAGCGGCTAGTTTATTGTGCACCCTATATCCCTCCTGTTTACAGTAGCCCAAGAACATGTGGGTACACGAAAAGCCTATGAAGTAGGCCCCAAATGGGTTAGCAGGAGTGCATTGGCATATATATATATAGTGTGTATATAGGATGGGGTGGTAGGAGAAGTGGAATATTCAAATGGCTTCAGAAAGAAATCCAAATTTTCTTCCTTGAAGCCTTTTTATCCACTTCTCCGAGGCCATGGGTCCCACAATTTGCACTAGAGGTGGACCCCATCCTATATATTTGTAAAAAAAAAAAAAAAAAAAAAAAAAAAATAATATATATATATATATATATATATATATATATATATATATATATATATATATATATATATATATATATATATATATATATATATATATATATATATATATATACCTGGTTTCTCCTCTGAGTCATCTGCATTTAGTGATGACAAAATCAAAGAGTCAAGCTCATTTTTGTAAGTTAACTTAAAGTGCAGTTAGAATGGCAAACATTTCAGTTTATAACATATAAACCCGGCTGTTATTTCTTATGCCTCAACATGAGTGCTCTAGTGAGGTGGGAACAAAAGCAGATTCAGCTCTGCCGATGGGTTCTTGTTCAGATACATTAGTGTTTATAATTTGTGGTGTCTTCTAACTACCAGTTACGAGAGAAATTTCTTCTTAAGCAGACGTCTTTCAGAAAGTGATTAATAGTGATTTGTTTCTTGGGATTAATTTGATATTACGTGATTAGGTGAAAGCAGTTTTAGTGAAGGTGTGAAATGCTCTTGCTGCTTACAGCGATGCAGATCATGCAGGTAATAGAATTTAAAATAATTACATGTTTTCACAATCCATTGAGATTTATACTTCGTTGCTTCTAGACATTTAGCAAGATTTATGGCTACATTTTAGTGCTAATTATAGCGTTAAACGCATGTCAGCATTAAGGCTATCACGTTTTCTTATAACTTTATAAGAAAACGTGATAACCTTATTGCTGACATGTGTTTAAAACTATAATTGGTACTCGGAATACCAAGCTCTTGCCTCACGTTGAGGACCTTGGTACAGTAGTTGTAGCACAGCCAAGAATAATTCTGAGGACTTCGTTTTGTATTTGCTCCAAGGACCGGAAAGATTTTTCTACAATGATGAGTTAAGAATTTATTATAGGCAATGTATATCATTCTTACTATTCTTACATTAGCACCATAGTTAAGGTTGTAGGCAGCAACAATTCTGAGAGATTTAATTATTCTTTGCACTTCATATTTAGTTGTGGTATGATGGATTGACTAAAGAGATGGTCTACACGTGAACCTCAAGATTTAAGTTGTACATGAATGGAATACAGTGACGACAAGAAAAGGAATTAGACACAGGTGCTGTATCTGGGTATCTTCATTTGTAGACGTTTCACCATCCAGTGGCTTTGTCAATACAAATTCAAGAACATAATGAGAAGAATGTAGAACTGTTTACAGAAGACGAGGTAATCAGTCCCTCAGGGTTGGGGTTGGTGAAGAGCGCCGTAGTCTTGAAGAATATGAGATTTTTCAACACTACGGTGCTCTTCGCCAACTCCAATTCTGAGGGACTGATTACCTCGTCTTTTGTATATAGTTCTACATTTTTCCACATTATGTCCTTGAATTTGTTTTGATAAAGCCACTGGATGGCGAAACGTCAACAAATAAAGATACCCAGGTGTTGCATATGTGTCTAATTCTTCATCAATATTAAAGTAACTGTAACACCACCACTGCCAACACCTATAGCACCATTGCCACCATCACCATTATACCAGCCCCACCACCATCACTATACCAGCTCCACCACCACAAAACCACCACCACCACCAAAACCACCACCACCACCAAAACGACCACCACCACCAAAACCACCACCACCACCAAAACCACCACCACCACCATCACCAAAACCACCACCACCACCACCAAAACCACCACCACCACCACCACCAAAACCACCACCACCACCACCAGAACCACCACCACCAAAACCACCATCACCCAACCCACACCCCCACCACCTCCTCCTCCTCCTGAGAGACTCTCAAGAGTGTGAGCCCCCATGACGACCCCTGAACTTCCCAACCAACATAATCCCTCTGTTTACAAAATTTAACCCATAAACCCTCTTTGGCTATTAACTCCGCTTTCCCAACGAACCTATTAACAAAATGCCAACTTCTTAACAAAATCAGTTAACCACAAGGGAGCTGTTTAATGGAACAGAATTAAATTGTTTTCTCCCACTCCAGGATTTCTTTTCCATCGCCGGTAACCGTCGTCTATTCAACGACATATCTTCACATCAACCAAGAATGGAAGAGGATGGCCTGAAAGAAAACGAAAGAAAAGAGTAGAAAACTGGGCGCGGGCCAGCTGAGCACGTGGCAGGAGACGCGTGCCAAAGTACACGAATTTCGCGTTGCTGTAAGAGTTAAGCTGTGACTAACTTGTTTTAAACTCGGTAGACTCTGTCTTGTTGGTCATAAGACACCATGATTGGGTTTTTTTAACAGTCGTAATAGGATAAATATATGATTAAGATCTGACTTTCACTTCAAAACAAAGGTATCAACGCGCATATATATATATATATATATATATATATATATATATATATATATATATATATATATATATATATATATATATATATATATATATAATACGTATATATATATATCGATAAACTCTTTTTTTCCAAATTTCAAGGATTTATAAAGAGCTCACAACCATACATATTATCAGTGTATATGTTTAAATAATACTACAAAAATAATGTTACTAGATGACCTAGCATAAGGTACCAAGAGGACAAAGGCAAGAAGGAGGAAATCGCTCACTTCCATAGACTCCTGTGTTATCCTTGTTCAACTCCTCTGCTGCCTTCCCTCCCACCCCTC
Source organism: Cherax destructor (assembly GCA_009830355.1). NCBI lineage: Eukaryota > Metazoa > Arthropoda > Malacostraca > Decapoda > Parastacidae > Cherax > Cherax destructor. The sequence continues at coordinate 490,864 of WNWK01000281.1, forward strand.
CTTCCCTCCTTCCCTCCTTCATTCTTCCCTCAATACCCACACACTACGGGGGTGCCCACACCCTCTGCTACCGTATAACCGTCAGTGCATTCAGCAGGGCATTTAAAGTGTCTTGGCTTCGAGGGAGGTGGTCGGTAGGAGAAGTTGAGAAGAGGATTAGGAGGAGGAAGAAGAGGAGGAGGAAGTGGAGAAGGAACGGTGGAGAAGGAAGTGGAGGATAGGGAAGGGGAGGATGAGGCGGAGAAGGAGGAGGAAGATGAGGAGTACTTTTGAAACACAGGTAATAACAGGTAATAACCACACCGATACCATCTGCTGAGAAGAACTATCTACTTCTATCTATCGTGTATTATCTGTGTGTGAAGGAGGAGAAAGAGAAGGATGTGGAGGAGAGAGGGTGAAAGGCGAGATCAAAAAATAAAGAGGGTGGAATTGCACAGGAAACGGGTGATATAGGGTAGGAAGGGAATAATTAATTTAGGGAAGTGAGAGAGGAAGGGAGAAGGAGCAGGAATAGGATGGAATGTAGTGAGAATGGGAGAGAGACGAGAATAAAGTGGGACGTGAGAATCAGGAGGAAGAGAAGGAATGCGGAAGAAAATTCATCATAGATTTTGTTTTTTTCGTAATTTCTGTCTCTATTTATTAATTACTTTTGACACACACACACACACACACATTATATATATATATATATATATATATATATATATATATATATATATATATATATATATATATATATATATGAAAAACTATCTTTAAACGTATAAGAGACAATTTTAGAAAGGACATAATTTTAAAAGAGTTCTTGCTAATTGACCAGTTTTACCTATTCGGCACGACATATATAAGTAGAAGCACTATTTTCTTCTTTGTTTATAAGATGAGTGTCAGAATCAAAAGTTGATATCATGTTATAAGTCATCTGCAAAAGATGAGTCAGAAAATAAGTAAAAAAAAAAAGATCAACTTAACAAGAAAAGTATCATCAAGAAGATGAGTAAGAGTGGGATTCATCTCCAGCAGAAGGTGAGTGAAGCTTGGCATCAAAGATGAGAGAATCACCACCACTACCACACCATCACACACACACCTGTAGCTTTCATCAACACAATCTCTATTCATCCCAGCCAAAAGTCGACGCCTTTCCGCAGTCTTCGTAAATGAGGAAATAATTGGCGTATTTCGAATGACATTATTTTTTTCCTAAAAACTCTTTTTTTTCTTTTCTTTCTCCTCCAAAACTTGTGGAGAATGCGTCCCACGACGGTGTTCTGAGGAGAGAGAGAGAGAGAGAAAGAAAGAAAGAAACCCTGGGCTTGTTTGTTCCCAGTTCCGAGATGTTTTTCTCAGTGTTTCTAGTCCCGAGATGTTTTTCTCAGTGTTTCTAGTCCCGAGATGTTTTTCTCAGACTTTTTTCCCCCCCCTCTCTCTGCGTTACATCGAGGACCGACGTAATTCGACGAGAGGTATTCATGTCGCCTTAATAAACTCCCTCGAAAAATAAAACCTGGAATGAGGCCCAAAAAAGGAAACTTTGGAAAGGAATATGTCGTAAATGTGTGAAAAGTTTGCAAGTATCTTTTATTATCGTTTATTATCCAGTCTCGTAGTGCTGGCAAGGTGTTTTTTTTTTCCTATTGTTTTTTTTTATGGATGTATGTTTTTTTTTATGTCTTGTTCCGCCCCTGTGAGGGGGATCCTTACCACTCGGACTTGACAAGGGATCTGATTGCTCTGAATGACATTTTTTTTTTTTTGGCATTCAGAATGCCAGTGTGGTGAAATATTTTGGCAAATTTATAGTATTTCCTGATCATCCCCCCCCCCCTTTTTCCCTCCTACACTCTAATGCTATGCCCACTCTCCCCTCTCCACAATACTCACTTCCACCTGCCATACCACTCACTTTCCATTCCCCCCTCCACCCACATTAATTTCCCACCCTTCCCTCACCCATTTTTCCCTTTTCATCAACACTCATTTTCCTTACCCTTTTTTTTATCTCAACTCACCCAAACACTTCGCCTACACCGTCCACATCCACTCTCTTTTGCTTATTTTCGATTCTCTAGCCTGTCTCCTTCAAAATATACACACACCACTAAGCATACACATTTGCACACAAACACACCAAACATACACACACCAACAAACACACACACACCACCACACACACACATACACACCTAACATATACACGCTAAACATGCACACACACACTAACAAACGTACTCATCACCAAACATTAGCACACTCACCTAAACATACACACACCAAAACATACATACATTACCAATCATGCACACCACCAGATACACACACACACATACACACACACACACACACACACACACACACACCTCCAAATATACACAAATCAATCACACGTAACACAAACATACACCGACCTCAAATTTACACAGACATTTAAGCACCACAATAATGATATGAACATGCAAGTACTCATTCAACAAAATTTCTATGACACGACAAGATATTGCAAACAATAGACATAATAGTAACAATGATAATTATAACAAGAATATGCTAAGTATCTAAATTTAGTATTATTATTATTATTAGTAGTAATAGCAGTAGTAAAAAAAGACTCGTATGGATCATACAGTTTCATCCATATATACTAATCCACCACGCGCTCATATAACTTATTTTGAAATTATCCCTTCCTTTTTTCCCCCTCTCCTGCCTTTCTTTCTCCCTAGTTTCTTCCCTACTCCCTCCCCCCAACACTCTCATCTTCTCCCACCGAGGCGACTAATGAGGCTACGCGCAGGTGATTAGCCAAGACTGGAATCAAAACAGGAATTTTGAGGAACATGAGAGTGGCGTCTGATGTGTTGACAAGATTTTAAATGCCCTTCTTAGAACTGCAGAAGGGAGGTTTTCTAGGGATTTCTTCGTTGCTTAATACAGAGAATAAAACACTGATTGAAAATAGAGGCTGAGGAACAGAGAAGGATTAATGACTACAAGGAAGATAGGGAGAGAGAGAGAGAGGAGAGAGAGAGAGAGAGAGAGAGAGAGAGAGAGAGAGAGAGGCTGAATTTATAATCACTCTGCCAGGTTGAGAGGCTGTGAACCGTGTGGTGGACGAGGCTGTGGTTAAAATGGTATATTCATGTGTCTGGATAGAATAAATGTATAATGGATACAAGACTGTCGTAATAGGTTATGGAATTGTAGGACTCCACAATAAATATCAGGATGGCACAACTGATGTCGGTAGCATACGATTTCATAATAGATGGAAGTGTAAAGCAATAGATGAGAGGGTGGCACAATAGACTGGGGGTATTATAAGAAGTCCCAATCGATTGCAGGGCAATAGACGGCAGAAACGTAAGATGTCACAGTAGATGGTGGGGTGGCACCATCTACAGTAAATGGCAGGATGGCGCAGCATATGGCAGCGCCATGGATGGCAGGTTGGCGCAGCATATGGCGGCACTGTGGATGGCAGGGTGTCAGCGAGGGTGGAATTGGCATCCTGAGCGTGACATTGGACGTGGAGAAACCGCTCACGTTCCTTCAACCTCCAGCTGTCCTTGTTATTAATCTTCTTGAGAGAAATGCCTATGCCTCTTACTCTTCTCCTTCATTCTTTTATAATTTTCTTCCATACTTAGCATGTTTTTTCTCACACTTGTTTATTCCTGGATCATTTTTATTGATTATTTTCATAATGTCTTGTTTTTTTCACTTTTTCATTCATTTTTTTTATTTATGCTTCGTGACAACTGAAAATGCTTATTTGTGTGATTCCCTCCTACGTCTCTCCTGGCACCTCCTTTTTCCTGGCACCTTTCCTGGCACCTCCTTTCCTGGCACCTCCTTTTCCTGGCACCTCCTTTTTCTTGTTACCTTCTTACTCCTGGCAACTTTCTCTCCCTGACACCTACTTTCCCCAGACACCCCCTTTTCCCTGGCTCTTCTGAGCTGGTCGTCACGGATTAATTGTTGTGTAACTAGCCTCCCATTACCTGGTTACCTCTTTCTCCAATCTCTTCTGTCTTTCTTCCTTTACTTCTCTCTCTATTCCTCCTTTCCTTTTCCCCTCTCTTCCTTCCTCTTCTTCCTTCCCTCTCTTCTTTCCTTGTCACGTCTGATGCTCAATGGGGTCACCAGATTTTCTCTTCCATGGATTAGAGATTTTCCATGAAATCTTGATTTTTTTTCGTTAATAATTTCGTTAGCGCAATAATAATAATAATAATAATAATAATAATAATAATAATAATAATAATAATTACACCAATTTAGTGCTTTATGAAAAAAATACGATTCACGGGCCTGTGAAAGTGTAAGTGTGACCTCTATTATACTTCTAAGCAACACAGGTTATCCTTAACTCGTTCTGTCTAGAAGTTTATGTCAACTAATCACCACCCTTCTCTCTATTTTTTTTATAATGTTTATCGTTTCTCATCTCCTCCTTCCAACATACATAAGGGGGATTACCAATAGACCTCTGGCTGCCTTCAAGAAGACAATGGACAGGCACCTAAAGTCAGTACCTGACCAGCCGGGCTATGGTTCGTACGTCAGTTTGCGTGAGGCCAGCAGTGACAACCTGGTTGATCAGAACCCGATCCACCACGAGACCTGGTCTCAGACCGAGCCACGGGGGCGTTCACCCCCGAAACCCTCTCCAGGTATATTCCAGGTATACTCGCCTCTCACATGTCCTATATCTCTTGAGTGGAGATCTGGTTGTGTGAGAGAGAGGCACGTCGGGGTGGGGGAATTTGGAAGATGTAGGAAAGGTGGGAGGGTAAGTTCTTAGCAAGGGAAGGTAAGCGCGTGATGGAAGGCAGGGGTGTGAGGAAAGGCTAGGTCGTGATGGAAGGCAGGGGTGTGAGGGGAAAGGCAGAAGTATAAGGGAAGGGAAGGATGCGAGGAAAGGCAAGGGTGTAAGGAACGGAAAGTGGATGAAGGAAGGTAGGAGCGAGAGGGAAGGTAGGGGTGAGAGGGACGGTAGGGATGAGAGAGAAGGTAGGGGTGAGAGGGAAGGAAGGGGTGAGAGGGAAGGTAAGGCAATGAGGAAAGGCAGGACTGTGAAGGGTCGGCGGGGCTGTGAAGGGAAGGCAGGGCTGTGAGTAAAGCTAGGACAATAAGGTAAGGCAGGGCTGCGAAGGAAGGCAAGGGGCGAAAACGTAATGGGTAATAGGAATACTCTTAGGGGTGCGTGAGAGAAAGCGGGCCCCAAAGAGAAGTAAAATGGGAGCAAGAGGAGGGTACGGCAGACCTGTAACCTAACACCTCCTTGTGTACGACGCGTCCAGACTCGCCAAGAAATCACCACACTACCGCAGAACAAGAACCTGTCATTTAACAATCACACAGACAGGTCAGTCTCCAAACACTCAATTACCTGACATGTGTAAGAAAACACCAAGACACACAAACGCGCAATTCCCCAAATGCGTGGAAAAAACAAACTGAAAAAATGCCCCTCACGGAAAAAAAGTACAAAACACACACATACATACATACACATTAGAGAAGAACCAAGACCTTTCTAGACTACCTGACCGGCTCTTATGACGGGAGGGATAGGCCCATGATGCAAGAATTTGAATTTAAAGGCTTAGAGAGGCCTTGTATGTTGTGGCGTGTTCAGTTTGGTATTTATACTCTCTCAGGTGCAAAATGTGAAGAGTTTTCATCTCCTTAACCGATGCTAGTAGAACAAGAGAAAATGAGAGCGAGAGAGCGAGAGAGAGAGAGAGAGAGAGAGAGAGAGAGAGAGAGAGAGAGAGAATAGGGGAGTAGAGAATGGTGGGGTAGAGCGGTGAAGGAGGGGTATTTGACGTGGAAAGTGGGAACAGACAAAGGAGGTCGTGAGAAAAATGGAGCAAGAAAGGTGACGTATAGAGAAAAAAATATATAAAAAAAATGGAGCTAGAAAGCCTTGGAATAAATGCATAACAAACAACAGAGGGATAATATCTAAAAGACAGATACCTTCGTGTGTGACACGCCGTCAAGGTAGTCACGACTCCGTATCTGATAGACGGAACAACGATTTTTTTCAGCCTATGAACTGGCGTCTGTGTCTATAGCATTATATTAATGAGGGAGCATCAGATCCGTATGGGTCATACAACACTGGGATGGGGGGGGGGGAAGGGGGAAGGAAACAATACGGCTTGATCCTGGGAAGGCGAAGGTAGGGTGAGTTTCCTGAATCAAGAGCCCTTCACCAGCAAGCATCAAGGCACCCTCCTCCTTGAGTTCTGAGGGTTCGTGCAGCCAAAGGGAAACACTGAGCATCGACAATCATTAGTGAATTTATGCATATCGTCAACAGTACCAACACGCCTATAGTTGAGAAGCCAAGAGAATCCCTGGCACAGGCGGAGGATCAAACCTCCAACACCCTTCCGCCGAAATGGCCCACGCGGCTTTAGCTCTTCACGTAAAAATAATAATACAAAAATTTTCTCCAGTGTCAGTTACCAAAGCGTTCTTATTATTACCATTGGTGAATTAACGTGGAGGTGAAGAAAAACTTAGTAATATGATGCCCTTTTTACACTCGATTATCCGAATTTAGAGTAAGCATTTAATACACAATGTATTCTGTTTTAAAAGTGGCGATTAACATTTCCTCAGTCACACAAGTAAAAACTAGCAAGAAAGAATGACTAATGGTTTTATCCATAAGCTAATTAAGAAACATGGTTCACTTAATATAGAAAAGCTAATAAGGAAAATTAAAAAAGTTACACGAGATGATTTCCTACTTCTATTACATATATATATATATATATATATATATATATATATATATATATATATATATATATATATATATATATATATATATATATATATATATATATACATGTATATATCAGATACAGATAAATGATTTTGGAGAAGCCTATTCTGAATATTACTGAATATTATAACTGTTAATTAACATTTTGTTTCTAATATTGTCAATGAAATAAATACTTAGTGTTGTCCTTAATGAATTTTTATTCCATAAAACCCAATATATTGCAATTGGAGCCTAATTTTACACTGATAATATCAATTAGTAATTGTGATACAATGTAACATCTATTGAATACCTCAGATTGTGATGATGGTTATGTGTTTTCTTAACAACGTGTTGTTGTGTTCTCTTTATTGATCCTAATGTTTGTCATTATTATTAGTGTTATTTGTCTCAGTAATAATTTTGATGTTGGATGTACAGGTGTAATACTGACGGGTATGGGCAGAGCTGTAGAGTAATAATAGTAGTAGTGGTAGTAGTAGAAATGGTAGTAGTAAAAAAAAGTAATAATAATTACAATAATTGAAATAGCAGTAGTGGTAGTTGAATCAGTAATAGTAGTAGATATAATAAAAGAGTTTGTAGTAATAATAATTGCAATAGTTGAAATAGTATTATTATTAGTAGTAGCATCAGTATTAAAAATAATAATACTTTGAGAGAATTAGGATTAACTCTTAGCTTAAGTTTTATAGACTGCAAATTACCTGTGTACTGAAGACTGGCATGTGACTCCACTGCACAGAAGGCTATTAAAAGTTGTGTTGATCAGGGAATCCCGTTCGAATATATAAGATTTCTGGACAGAGGAAGGAGAGGGAGGCCGGGTGGTGGAGACAATTGAAATGCTTCTCTCAGAGTTCAAAGTTCGGCAAATATTGAAGGACCCCTAACGAGCAGTTAATGTCATTTTTTCCATATGTTCATTAGCGTCAGTTCAATTATAGATCTCTCGTTCTAAAAATGTGAACTGACTCCAATTCATCACTGTTTACAAACTCTGGAAATAAATTTAGAAACTATGCATATAATAAGGGGGAGAAAAAATCACTATTGTTGAATATTTTTGGTGTTCTTTTGCTCTGTTTGTCCACTGTTGATAACTGCTGATTGTGAAAAGGGTTGTTACGACGGTTTGAAGTATTTAATCAGTCTTGAAAAGTTTCACACATCAATTTTGATTTAATTAATGAGTGTTAGTTACCGATTGTCAAAGGCCCATGTCAATAGACACTTGGCCTGTTTTAAGTGTGCTTGTTTGTGTGTGTGTGTTTTATATATATATATATATATATATATATATATATATATATATATATATATATATATATACATTATACATCATCCATACATACATATACATCCTCCTACTCTACCTCTCTCTCTCTCTACTAGTTCATTACTCTCCTATTTTTCACTCTTATCTTTTATTCTTTCCTTTAGAAACGTTGTTCCTTTTCCCTTTGTGATGTATTTTTCCACTAACTTACCTTTCATTAATTCACGCCCTGTTCTCTCCACCGCCCTTTTCTCTTTCCTTTCCTTCTCTTCTTTATTTCCACCCCTTCCTTCCTTCCTTCCTTCCTCCCTCTTTTCACTATCTCCAGAATACTTCCTTTTATTCTTTTGTCTCACACTCTCTTAGTTCGTTTTTTCTTCCTTCGTTTGTTTCTTTTCTTTCTCCATGTATTGTTTCCTTCCTACCTTCCGTCTTTCATTAACTCGTTCTTTCTTCTTCTTCTTCTCTCTCTCTCTCTCTCTCTCTCTCTCTCTCTCTCTCTCTCTCTCTCTCTCTCTGCCTCGTCATTCATGTAAACAGCTGATCAGGAGGTATCAGTGTTGCCAACATCGACACATACCTCCACTTTTCAAGGGAGGGGCTCTGATGCTGGTCAAGGGCTCTTGATCCAAGAAAACGGAGACTCCTTTTTCTCTCTCTTTCTCTTCGGCTCAAAGCTGATTGCCTCCTATTCTCCAGGATCTGTATATATATATATATATATATATATATATATATATATATATATATATAATGTCGTGCCGATTTTGGCTTAAAAGCAACACTCTTCTTGCCGAATAAGGCAAGCGAAAAATTTTGTATGCAATAATTTCGCAAAAATCATTCTGAACCTAACGAAAAAAAATATATTTCATTGTGTTTGTTTATTATTAAATTATTGTAAACTTATCGAAAATATATTTAGTTGGATTAACTAAATTAAATTGCACTTTTTATTATAAGGTTAGGTAAGTTTTCTAAGGTTCATTTGGTACACAATTATTAACTTTTATATAAACATAAATAATTATTTTTCATCTTTAAACGTATAAGAGAACATTTTAGAAAGGACTAATTTTAAATGAGTTCTTGCTAATTGACCAATTTTACCTATTCGAATCGACATATTTATATATATATATATATATATATATATATATATATATATATATATATATATATATATATATATATATATATATATATATATATAGCTTCATAATTTATAATAATCTTTCATATTATTTATTTACTGCTAAAAACATTTTAGAAAACAGGGAAGCCATTATTATTATTATTATTATTTTTATTATTATTATTATTATTATTATTATTATTATCAATATAATTATTATTATTATTATTCATGGGGAAGCTCTAAGTCCCTGGGGAATGTGAGTTAATCAAGATTTTTCCTAAGAAGGGGATGGGGGAGTTCGGATCCCTCGGATCAAGATCCGCTTTCCGGCATCAAGGCACGTCCCATGGTGGGACTATAGGCAAGTGTCTTGTAATTCTTACCGAGCGAAATACCGACATATATTAGAATATGTTGGTATTGGTGTATTAGATATTTTGGGCTATAATGACTACTGTATTCTCTGTTAATATCATCAATTGTATTCTCCGTTGATGCTGTTACGTGTATACTCCATTGATGTTATTCGTGTGTTCTTCGTTGATTTCATTACTGATATTCTCCGTTGATGTCATTCGTGTGTTCTTCGTTGATGTCATTACTGATACTCTCGTTTGGTGTCATTAAGTGTATTATTCGTTGATGTCATTACTTGTATTTAACGACGTGTACGGAAGATACATGTCTGGAGCAGTACTGAAGCCAGGGAGTTGGTACTACTGATTTAAATACCCCGCCACTAGCAGCTGTTCAGCCTGATAACATTCTCTCTCTCTCTCTCTCTCTCTCTCTCTCTCTCTCACAACACAGTAAACATTATGTACTGATACATCTACCATATATGTGGGCTATCACTGTCTCACTACTCTTGTCAGCAAATAAGTAAGCTATGAACGCGTATTAATGAGGTTTGTGTAAGTAAGCTATTAAGTAAGCAAGGGGATGAGCCAGTACATTAATTATTACAACCTGGTTCCTCAAGTTCCTTGTCTTCCGCTGTTCTCCTACTCCTCCTTCTTCTCCTCCTCCTCTTTTATCTTCTTCTCCACTTCTTCTACGTTCTCTTTTAACTCCTCCTTTTCATCTTTCAACTCGCTTTCTAATTTCTTGTTTTGTTTTCATAAAATTTGTTGCATTTGCTTTATAAACATTATTATTACGTTTATCTACTTGAAAGATTTCTTCTTAGCCTTCATTGTTTATTTTTTCTCCTTGTCATCTTCATATATGATACAAGAAAGTGAGAGTGAGGGAGAGATGAAGATGTAGACAGAGATAATGGGGAGGCAAAGCGAGATAATAACATTGTAGTTGAAGAAATATGAAGGAGAGCAGTTATACTAGTGGGAGAGTAAGGTTAAGCAAGGTTGGAGAGACGTAAAGTGAGGGAGGTGAAGTGGGGAGAGGCGACTGATAGGGAAGGGACCAGGTGGGTTTGGGACGCGTGCCTTGTCTGGTCCCAACGTGGGTCGAGTCCCTCTTTGTTCCCTGCAACTCATTCTTAGTTGTGGTTGCAGGGGTCGATTCATGGCTCTTGCCTCCCCCATCCCTCTTCGCTGGTTACTACTAGGTCTACTCTCTCTCTTCCCCATGAGCTTTATCGTATCTCTTCTTAAAGCTATGTATGGATCTTGCCTCAATACATCAATCTCTAGATTATTCCACTTCCTGACAACTCTATGACTGAAGATATAATTCCTAACATCCCTGTGATCGCAACACAGGTATTTAACCCTTGACATCTCTCTCTCTTACTTCGCATAACAGCAATTCTTCGTTGATTCTCCACTCATCATCTGTCGTGGATATTAAATTCTTCTCATTCTTTGTTTGCTAATCATGTTTTGTATTTAGTCTCGAAATATTTTTCTATTTACTTAATGGTCAAAAAAAATATTTAATATAACCGCCTCATAAATTAAATGTGGAGGTTATATCGTGTCTGAGGGCAATGTGTTGTATGAATATTATGCAGAGGAATCGTAGCTTGGAGATTACGAGGTGCAGGACACTAAAAATATTAACCAGGAGGCTGAGGTTATTGAGGTGGTTCGAACAGAGACAATGGAACAAATAGGATGACTTGGAGGGAAGGCGGGGTAGGATCGCCTTATGAAAGGATGGGGAAGGGGGTTCAAAGAGGTTTTGTGGGCAAGGGGCTTGGACATACAGCAGGCATGTGTGAGCTTGTTAGATAGGAGTGGAGGCAAGTTGTTTTTGGGACCTAACGAGGTCCTGGAGTGTGATCAAGGTAACATTTTGTAAAAGGATTCAGGGAAACCGGTTAGTCAGTCTTAAGTCATGGAGGTGGAAAGTAGAGTGCCTGCATTCAAAGAGGGAGGATATTAGCAGTTTGGAGGGGCATCTGAACTGTAAACTGTAGTATCTATGCTCCGCTGGCAAGGCAGTGATTGAGTGAATATATACATATATATATATATATATATATATATATATATATATATATATATATATATATATATATATATATATATATATATATATATCGGACTGAACAATGTGAAAAACTGTCAGAAATAACGAAAATCCTGACCCGGGGAAGGCCCTGGACAGCATCTGGACTTTAAAGGCCCCGCAGGTAGTGAGCGTTCACAAATGGAAAGGAACCCGATGTAAACAAAGACGCTTCATAAACGAAATAAACATTCCGTAAAGAAACGCTAGTGAGGCTATAACGGTGAATGAAAAATTGTAAAGAGGAAGGAAATAATATATAAAATAAGCCCTCGCACCAAAAGAAAAAGGGGCAAACATGGAAACTGAAGTGAGAGAGAAGATAGAATTAAGATGTAATCTGGTGTTTGCCAAGGTCGGTACGACGGTTGGAGGCGCGTGTCAGCCAGCCTGGAGATAAGTTGTGACTTGTCGTAATATGTCTGAAAAACGGTCGCTACCACCCACCTGGCGGAGGTGGTGTCTCCATCTTACGCTGTCCGTCGAGGAATGTGTGTGTGTGGGGGGGTGTAGGTGTCTTTTTTCGCGTATTATTTGCCACCAATCTCCGCTATCCACTACTACCACCACCACGACAACAACCATTACCAACACCACTATTCTCACCACCACCACCACCCACATCCACCCCATCACCCAGGGATACTTGACTTTGTCCTCGCATATCTTAAAGACACCCGCATCCATCTGCTTATGTTTCTTCTCACGTTCATCTCTCCTATCATCTTGAATGGTCAGTGATGCCTCAGTAACAATCTGCTAATGTATGTGGGAACATATCTACGCTCATATATATATATATATATATATATATATATATATATATATATATATATATATATATATATATATATATATATATATATAATATATATTTATATGAAATAATAAAAAAATTATCTCAAGGTCGACGTATGAAGGACACAGCCATACCAAAATGTCAGAATAATAGCCAGCTTCTCCAATGATTTCCTAGTAACTCAAGGTAGCAAGGTGTCCCAACAAATCAGGAAGTCCCAACAAATCAGGATGACCCACCAATCCAGGGTGACTCACCATTCCAGGATGACTCACCATTCCAGGGTGACCCACCAATCCAGGGTGACCCACATTCTTTTCTCCTTACATTTTAATTATCAATTACATGCAGAGGTATTAACTAGCCCCTTGAATTCTAGTTGTCTAATCTAACCTAAGAAACTAACCCAACATAACCTAGCCAACCCAGTTTAATCTAAAATTACCTAACGATACCTAACCTAACCTAATCTAACTTTAACTTAACCCAACCAAAGGAAACCTTAATTAACGTAACCTTACCTAACCTAGCATAACCTAACCAAACCTAACCGAAACAGCCCTTACCCTGTCATAATAGCCGCCTTTATCACACTCATGGATCAGATTATTCTATTATAGATTCAAAAAATACATTCATTACTACCTGCTCAATGATCAAAAAAAAATTGAAAACGATGAGAGGTAACAAACGTATCTCACCCTCCTCGCATCACTTTGTCTTGTTACAAGGAAGACATACAAAGCTGTTTTTGTGAGGAGTGCCCACTCACTTACCCTCTCTCACCTCCAAAGGAAAAAAAAAACATACAATGAGCTCAATATGACACTTAAGTACCTTTACTAACTACACACACACACACACATATACAGGCATACAGAGGGAGAGACAGAGACAGAAAGAGGATCAGTGGGATGCCCTTGGAATACTACCTCCGGTAATGACGAGTATGAGGATACAAAATAAGAGAGAGAGAGAAAAAAAAGCTTCGTAATAAAGACAATAGCGTTGGCAGTAGCTGGGACAAGAGGTCTCCCCGCTCACAGCTTCCTCTCCTTACAAACTTGCCAAAGAGGAACAGAAGGTGGGACAAAAGGTAGCAGTGAGCGCATCAAAGAGCGCGGTGGGAGAAGAAGGACCGACAGAAACAACAGAAGAAAGGCAATAACAGCGAGAGAAACACTTTTATAAGTAAAATTTTCCTAACGCGAATGATAATAGTGTTTCTTAGTAGAAGTTTCACTTTGCCTGTGGGTCATTATGGTGAATAAGTTTCACCTAATATGTGGGTCAAATTAAGAGAGGATTTCAGGTCATGTGTGTTTCGTATTATAAGTACACCCTCATTTGTGAGACTTAGGGTGTGTATGTGTGTTTGTGTGGTTTACTCTTTGAAAAAGATCTTACGTACACGCTGGATCAGCCTTCAGAGTTCTATTTCTCCCTGTTGGCTCTACTCGAAGCTTGACAATAAACTACTTACCATTTCCAGTTTGTATATCGTGGGGTATGACTCACCCTGTCACAAGAATTAGCGAGTTGGGTCACCCTGCCAGTGGCACGTGACCCCCTTCCTACCCACCACCGCCACCCACAGTCCTCACCGCCTGCTGGAGTAACACAAGCAGCTGCCCAGCCAGGTGTGAGGGGCTGCTGTGCCGTGATAAGCAGCGATAACCCGAGCTCAAGCCGTAGATAAGCGAGTTACGACTGCTGGATCTTGCTCCTCCTGTCTCCTGCGCTAATTACACCCAGTTTTATGGGCACTGGGAGGTACATCGTGGGCGAGCACAATGCCTTTGTGTCTTATATGTCTGGCAGCAGCTGAGCTCTTGTCAAAGATTGTGTGTAATTTGTATATTGAATTTAAGTGTCAGTGAGTCAATAGCCGTTCCTCAGGTGCTCTTAGCACCTGTCTAGGATCTCAGAATCCATACTACTGACACGCCTTGATAATGGTGAAGGGCTCTTGAAGTTTATCTACCCTAAGGAATTTTATCTAACCTCTCCCTTCCTCAGTTCAAACCATATTACCTTTCATTGTCCAGGTGCTGGGTGACTCCTACTGGTTTAGCGCTTCGAAGTAAATACTATAGTAACAATCCTGGGACGTCTCTGGTACTCAATTTTTTTCAGTCTTTCATAAATTTGCTCGACTTTGAACTCATTCTGTCAAAACTTCATTATTTAGTTCAGTATTATTACGACCTCAAACAATTGTATTTTTTTTTTCAACTTCTTCACCTACACTGTGCTTGCCTATATGTACTTTTAATCGCCTCATCTTGAATATTGTTCACTCGGAGTTTCGAGACAAAAGAGGTATTTAAGTCTCATGCCCAGTCTTAGACAATATGTCTAATTCACCGACGAGACGATGAATTAGACAAATATGCAACATTTGGGTATCATTACTTGTAACGACTGCAAGTAAATATACCCAGATATTGCACATGTGTCTAATTAGACAGTAGGTTCATACAAATTCTTCATTTGCCGATTTAGGCAGTTTCTCTTTTAGACACACACACAAACACACACACACACACACACACAAACACACACACACACACACACACACACATACACACACACACACACACATACACACATACACACACATACACACACACATACACACACACACACACACACACCTACATATTTATAATAAATGTAAAAATGTACTCGTTTGCACTGCTGGTGTTATCCTACTTTATTGCAGGTTGGATTAAATTTTTAGTGCTAGATTTAGTTTGTAAAATATTGGTAAGTGAATCAATGTGTCAATGTACCCTACATGGACCGCACCAGCAGTTCAATGTTCATCAAGAACATTGAACAGCATGAACCTTAGGGAACCCCTTTCTGAGATGTGCCCTAAGCATTTCTCTCAGATATTCCTAAATACATATAAATATTTTGCCTTTAGCTCAAAATCCCTACCAGTTCATCAACAATAACTATTCTTTGCCTCTGGTCGAAGGCTTCTTTCAAGTGAGCGAAGGTTGAATACAATATCTTGCTATTTGTGAGAAAGATCGTGATGCAATGTGTTTTGCTTCTTTCTTGAACCAATTTAAGGAGTTTAATTTATCTTCTTTCTTATACAACATAACAAAAAAATAGTATTAGGGATTTTTTTCGATAAATATGACTAGCAGATATTTATAACCCATTATCTCCAGGAGCATTTAACAGTCCTCATTTAATTGCTTTCCATATATACGAATCTTTAACCGACATACAAAGTACATTTTCTATACACTTTTGATATTAGCTACAATTTTGATATTCTTTTTTTTTTTTTTTTTTTTGAAGTTTATTCTGATTCTCTCTGACGCTATGTAGAAGCCATGTTTAATAAGATTTGTATGCCAATCTTTCTATTAGGTTATATAAATAATTATCTGCGTCTCCTACGGCTCCGGATGAACTGATGCTGTGGCCTTTCGGGTGGCTCTTTTGTACCTATTCCGTACCTGTCGTCGATTAAAAAAAATATTTAAAAACTAGATAAAAAGATTAAAAATATATATTAAAATAAAGATTAACAAATAAAATATATTAAAAAAATAGATTAAAATTAGATGAATAAATATATTTAGATTGAATTTAGATTAATATAAACATTTAATTACGGGTGGATAATCGTCCGGTAATCGAACTCGGGGTCTTTTCAGTTATCGGCAGAACACTTTTTATCAGTGTACTACGGGAGTCTCCGTGTATATCTTACCTGCCTCGCCAATGTCTTTATTAATCTTAATTCTCAATTAAAGTGTTTATTCTTCACTTTGAACTCGCTTTCTTGGTCATTATATTATTTCATTCTTTATTTGCAGTACTGCTGATCTTTTTCTTTGTTTTTCCTTTCCTTTAATTCAAGTCTTCGATCACTTGATCAAAAAAAAGGATGGGAAGGGAGAGGGGATGATTTATACCGTCAGGGGAAAATATCTCCTGACAGAGGTCTTATTTATTTGTTGACTTCTCCAGATATTGTCCTAAGAGACCTTTTCCGAAAATGTATCTCTAAGATGATTTCTGAATATGATTAAGAGAGCAGGTAATTTCCGTAATAATTTCTTATATCACTGTTGGAGGCATTGGTGTGTCACTGTTGGAGGCATTGGTGTATGTATCACTGTTGGAGGCATTGGTGTATGTATCACTGTTGGAGGCATTGGTGTGTCACTGTTGAAGGCATTGGTGTGTCACTGTTGGAGGCATTGGTGTATGTGTCACTGTTGGAGGCATTGGTGTATGTATCACTGTTGGAGGCATTGGTGTATGTATCACTGTTGGAGGCATCGGTGTATTACTGATGGAAGCTTCGGTATTTCTCCTACCGTTTGTTTTTTCAAAATGATTTTTTTGTACTAAATCCACGGAGATCAGTGATCAAGCAGCCTCGTAGGAGGCCCTTCTATGCATGTCTGGAGACATGCATAGGAGGGCCTCCTCGAGTATAGGTGGGCTGAGTAGTATTCAGGCCCCAAGATTCTCACATAATTTTGCAAATATGTAGTGTCTAATTCCGATGGCATTCTTTCGTGTGACTTAATTAGAGCATTGTAGTAATTCACCACGAGAGTAGGTTTTTCAAAGGGCCGATCATGAGATGTCTACCACTGAAGTCACCCACCATTAAAGTGTGTTTTTCAAAGATAAAAGCAAGGGGTCTCTAGCACTGTAGAAACCTAACATGAGAGTGGTGCTCCTCAAAGATCCAAGCAAGGGGTGTCAAACATTACAGTTTCCCATCATAAAAGTGGGCTCCTCAAAGATCCAAGCAAGGAGTGTTAAGGATTGTATTCATCCAACATGAGACTGGATTCCCAAAGAGAAACTGTAGAAGCTCTGAGCGTCCCTGCAAGAAAGTAAAGTAAAAAAAAAAAAGACAAGAAACTATATCGTTCAGTGCATAATGTCTAAAGCGGAGATGTAACGTAATATTCTCAGCTCTGTTGACAAAAAGAACATCCCACTTTTCTTAACTAGCAAAATGTGTCATGTTATAAGTTATGTCTTTTCTTGCTGTCAGTATTGGGAGATAAACCTTTGTCATGTTGGCTACATCTTGAATTGTATGTTTCATCTACTACCGCTTCCTGTATCGACGTTACAGACACATCCTTTTGCAACGCAAATTGCACAGTGTTAATCTCAATATATTCTGTTGCAGTATTCTTTTGCTCTTTGTATCCACGCTCTTTTTTTTTCCTCGAAACTCTTACCAAATTTTATATCAAATTTAGTACAAGGTTCTTCTCTATTTCCAACTCTTTAAAGATTTCGTGAGCTTAATTCTGGTTTAGTTTGCTCTAGAATGGATGGTTAATCACTCTTCTTTTTCTTGTGTTTATATGGTTTATTCTCCTACTCACAGTCTACGTTTACATTCCTTTCTGTCCCTTGTATCTGTCTCCTTCAGCCGATCATAGATCTCTTAGTCGTTTCCTTGCTTCTGTTCGTTGTTATTTAAAAAATTATTGCTTTAGTTGCTGTTGCAGTTTTTATGGCAACGTTTTCATGATGTTTTATTATTTAATGTGAGTTTAGTCGTTTTTGCTACTTCTTTTGGCGTATTGTTGCTGATGATGTTGTTACTGCTGTTGTTGTGACTACATCCTTATTTGTATTTTCAGCTGTTTTTCCGTTTTTTTCATCTGTTATAACCCCAGCCGAGTTCGTGGCAGCTGTGTTATAGATTTTTCAACATTTGTTCCATGTTCTCTTGTTTTTTGCATTTGCTTGCAGTGCTTGTAACCTTTGTTGCGTATCCATAAATTCTCGAATTTCTTCTTCCACCTTCTACTGGGAAGGTGCATGGTGCTGCTAATGTGGAAAAAATATAATATATATTATTAATGTTATTATTAATAATGTTGCTTTCGTTTATTATTTTCATTGTAATTTATTATTCATAATTCACTCATATGCTTGTATTCTTTCCATCTGTTTAACGTTTTAATTGTTCCTTTATTCTAACAATGAAATACGTTTTGTAAAACGATAACGAAGAGGGTTTTATTCTGAGTATTATTCAGGATAATCTAACAAAGCCAGGACGAGTAACTAATTGGCCCCTGAGTTTTCCCCGATGTTTTACATTTCTGGTAATAATCGTAATGTTTAGGATACTTGTAAAGAGCCAAGACATATGTTTAACTTTCTCGACTATTATATTTTCCTCACACGGTGTATCGACGGTTGTTCTCTACATCTCAGCGGAAAATACTTAACTCGTTGATTTCCTCTCCCGTCCAGGACCGGAAATTCACCTTAATGCCAAGCGTTGAAATTACCCTGCCAGTCGCTGGCTGCAGCAAATCGCCGAGTAGCGTCCATAACTACGCCAGGAAGGGGTACCGCACGGCGCTGACTTGGATCCTTTAAAGTTTAAAACGGCAGAGGTTCCCTGGGCTCTCCTTCTCTCACCCCCCCCCATCCCTACCTCTTACCCTCCATCTCTTGCCACACCGTCCACCAGATGACGCCTGAGGCTGCTACCTCCACCCTCTTGTAATAAGTGGCGGGGGTAGTGGTGGGTGCTGGGATCTTAATTCAGTCCCCCATCACCAATCCATTGCTCTCTCTACCTCAAACACTCCCACCACCCACTGTATATCTCCTGGAATTGTATCTCTCCTCTCCCTGCCGTTTCTCCCTTGTCTTATATGTCTCCTCCTCCCGCCGCTCCTACGCCTTCCTCACACCTCCCTCTTCCTCGGGCAATCCATCCCATTACCCCCTCTGGACTTGTGTGACTTATGCTTCTGGCTTCGTGAAGGTTGAGTGACCTTAGTAACTTCACGCGTGCTCAAAAAAATTCCCCCAGTGGTTATTTTCCTCAATTAGAGCATATTTTTTTTTGTTTCGTTACTGTGTAGTGGTAATTTTTTTATTGGCTTATAATTATAGGTTTACGATGAGTTGTCTTCTGTCCTTTTTGTCGCTGTAATTTTTTTTTTTTTCACAAATGATGGAATAACATGGAGTCTGAAGTAGGGCACAACAGGGTTTAAAAAACTCATTTGCTGTGGAATTAGCTACATGCATCACCCAGGTGAAGCGACAACCGATAATTAATGACACATGCATACCCTGTACCCTCCATCTCTGTCTCCTCTCTACTCTTCCGCTCACTCTCTTCCTCTCTCTTTTTTCCCCTTACCCTTTTCATTCCTCTTTTCATTATTTTTTCCTTCTTTCCTCCCCCCCCTCTCTCGCTCATTTTCTTTGTCCCTCCTCTTTCTCTACCTTCCCTCAGTTTCCTCCCTTCACCTCTTCCTCTCTCCGTCTTTCCCTCCCTCTAACTTTCTCCTCAACGTTCCATTCCACCATCTCTCTCACTTTAGTTTCTATTATTCTTCACATAGTCTCCATTTTCATTGGCTTTCCTCTACTGTTGTTGCTATTGTTCTAACATCCTCTTTTACCCAAAACATAAACCTTTACCTAGAGTAAACTTTTAAATTTTCTTTTTTTTTGGGGGGAGGGGGGATTGCTAGACATCACAGTTTGGTCAGTCACTTATAATGTCTAGGAAATTCATTATACATCAGTGATATTATGTACTGGTCAGAGCATTTTAATGAGAAGACGTTTCGTCCAACAAGGACGAAACGTCTCAATAAAGGCCAGAAACTGCAAATTGTGTCTTTGTCTCGTTAGTTTGTGATTCTCATTAAAAAGTCCATCTAAAAGTTTTTGTCTCTTTAATAAATTTATTATTTTATTTCTTAATCCGATGTCTTCTCATTATCTTCTTCTCTCGTTTCTCCCACGAGTTGTTACAAGTATGCCACGTCATTTCCCCCATCTCTTGTCTCAACACTTCTACACTTCTCTCATCTCTTGTCTCAACATTTCTCTCATCTCTTGTTTCAACATTTCTCCCATCTCTTGTCTCAACATTTCTCTCATCTATTGTCTCAACATTTCTCTCATCTCTTGTTTCAACATTTCTCTCATCTCTTGTCTCAACATTTATCCCATCTCTTGTCTCAACATTTCTCCCATCTCTTGTCTCAACATTTCTCTCATCTCTTGTCTCAACATTTCTCCCATCTCTTGTTTCAACATTTCTCTCATCTCTTGTCTCAACATTTCTCTCATCTCTTGTCTCAACATTTCTCCCATCTCTTGTCTCAACATTTATCCCATCTCTTGTCTCAACATTTCTCTCATCTCTTGTTTCAACATTTCTCTCATCTCTTGTCTCAACATTTCTCCCATCTCTTGTCTCAACATTTATCCCATCTCTTGTCTCAACATTTCTCTCATCTCTTGTTTCAACATTTCTCTCATCTCTTGTCTCAACATTTCTCTCATCTCTTGTCTCAACATTTCTCTCATCTCTTGTCTCAACATTTCTCCCATCTCTTGTCTCAACATTTATCCCATCTCTTGTCTCAACATTTCTCTCATCTCTTGTCTCAACATTTCTCCCATCTCTTGTTTCAACATTTCTCTCATCTCTTGTCTCAACATTTCTCTCATCTCTTGTCTCAACATTTCTCCCATCTCTTGTCTCAACATTTCTCCCATCTCTTGTCTCAACATTTCTCTCATCTCTTGTCTCAACATTTCTCCCATCTCTTGTCTCAACATTTCTCCCATCTATTGTCTCAACATTTCTCCCATCTCTTGTCTCAACATTTCTCTCATCTCTTGTCTCAACATTTCTCCCATCTCTTGTCTCAACATTTCTCTCATCTCTTGTCTCAACATTTCTCTCATCTCTTGTCTCAACATTTCTCCCATCTCTTGTCTCAACACTTCTCCCATCTCTTGTCTCAACATTTCTCTCATCTCTTGTCTCAACATTTCTCCCATCTCTTGTCTCAACACTTCTCTCATCTCTTGTCTCAACATTTATCTCATCTCTTGTCTCAACATTTCTCCCATCTCTTGTCTCAACACTTCTCTCATCTCTTGTCTCAACATTTCAGATATTTTCCTGTGTATTTTTTACCTCCTTGATATAAAGAATTATGTCTTAATCATCAGTCGTTGTGCTTATCTTACATTCACGGCTTCTTCCTATTCTTAGTGTTCCCTATCATTCTTATTTCTTCATATTCTTAGTATTCCATATCATTCTTACTGTTTCTTCCTATTCTTAGTCATTCCTGTCATCATTATTGTTTCTTCCTATTTTTAGTGTTTCCTATAATTCTTACTGTTTCTTCTTATCCCTAGTGTTTCATTTCATTCTTATTGTTCCTTCTTATTCTTTGTGCTTCTTGTGTTTTCTGTTTTTCTTATTCTTACTTTTTACGCTTATTATTCTCAGTCTTTCTGGTCCTTTTCATTGTTTCCTCGTACGTTACCTCTTCACTTTTCACCTGTTTTTCTTCCCCCTCATCTTCCATCTTTAAGTTTAATTAAAACATTTTCTTTGCTCTGCTTTCTTGTATACTTTTCTCTTTGCCTAATTTTTTTTATCATTCATATTTATTTCTCTTTCGTGTCTCCTTTATTACTCTTGTTTTCATCACATTTTCTAACTTTTTTTTTACACCTTTTCATTCGTTCGGTTTCATTTGGTTTAATATCAATTCGTAATTTATCTATGTTTATTATTCTCGCTATTTCGCATTTACTTTCCATTCCTTTCTTTCCCAATGCCATCTCCTTTCTCTCTCTCTCTCTCTCTCTCTCTCTCTCTCTCTCTCTCTCTCTCTCTCTCTCTCTCTCTCTCTCCCCTTCATTTAAAGTTTTCCATTTTCATTGTTCTCGCTCTTCTCTCCCTTCCTTCTCCTGTTCCATTCTCCTTCTCTCCTCTCTTTCAAATCATCCTCCTGTTCCATCCGCTTATTCTCCCATTCACCTGTTCCATTCTTCTTCCCTCCTGTCTTTCTTATTGTCCTCCTGTTCCTCATTTTCAGTTATCATGTTACACACTCATGCTCTCTCCTTCTGTTCCATACTTATGCTCTCTATTTCTGTTCCATCCTTATGCCCTCTTCTGTTCCATGCTCTTGCTCTCGCATGCTCCTTCTCGCCCGTTCTCCTGCTCCATGCTCCTGCTCTCCCGTCCTCCTGTTCCATGCTCCTGCTCTCCCGTCCTCCTGTTCCATGCTCCTGCTCTCCCGTCCTCCTGTCCCATGCTCCTGCTCTCCCGTCCTCCTGTTCCATGCTCCTGCTCTCCCGTCCTCCTGTTCCATGCTCCTGCTCTCCCGTCCTCCTGTTCCATGCTCCTGCTCTCCCGTCCTCCTAGTGAGGTGGAGGGGCATCTCACCTGCTCCCTCCCGCTCCTTCTCTCCTCCTTCCCTCACCTGTTTCCGCCCACGTCTGGCGGGAGGAAGTGACGCCGCTGGTCCTGATGCTCAGGCCCGGATGCTCCTCCTCCTGCTTCTCCTCCTTCTTCTCCTCCTCCTACTTCTCATTCTCCTGCTTCTCCTCCTCATGCCCCTCCTCCTGCTTCTCCTGTTCCTCCTCCTCCTCCTTCTCATGTTTCTCCTCCTGCTTCTTCTGTTCCTCCTCCTGCTTCTCCTTATGCCCCTCCTGTTTCTCCTCCTGCTCCTCCTCCTCTTGCTTCTCCTTCTCATGCCCCTCATGATTCTTCTCCTGCTTCTCTTCCAGCTCCTCCTCCTGCTCCTCTTCCTGCTCCTCCTCCTGCTTCTCCTCCTCATGCTTCTCCTTCTGCTTCTCCTCTTCATGTTACTTCTCCTGCTTTTCCTCTTCATGCTCCTTCTCCTGCTTCTCTTTCTCATGCTCCTCCTCCTGTTTCTTCCCCTGCTTCTCCCCTCCTCATGTTCCTCCTCCTGCTTCTCCTCCTCTTGCTTCTCCTCCTCCTGCTTCTCCTTCTCCCCCTGCTTCTTTTCCTCATCCTCTTGCTTCTCCTTCTCATCTTGCCTCTCTTCCTCCTCCTGCTTTTCCTTCTCCTAATCCTGTTTCTCCTTCTCCTGCTTCTGTTTCTTCTCATCCTCCTCATTTTCCTCCTCCTCTTCTTCCTGCTTCGTCTTTTCCTTATCTTACTGCTCTTAATCATCTTTTCCCATCTCCTTGTGCTTCTTATTCTCCTTCTTGTACTCTTGCTCCTACTACTACTCCTCATATTTAGTTATTATTTCCTTGTGCTTTTTCTTTAATCGATCCCACTTCTTCCATATCTTTTCCTTCTGCCTGTTCTTCCTTCCTTATCTTCCAAAACTTCCTTGCCCTCCTACCTCCCATTCTCACACTGCTCCAGTTTTTTCTTAGCATTCTCCTTTTTATTATTTTATCCATCCTCCTACCAATTTCATTCATTCTCTTATTCTTCCACCTTATTTTTCTATATCTCCTCTTTTTTTTATTTCATTCTCCAATATTTCTACGGCTTATCATCTATTTTTGTTATTTCTTGCTACTCTAGATTATCGCTTTTCTTGTTCTAGGATATTATGATTATTATGATTAGTTATTATTAGTAGTAGTAGTAGTAATTATGTTAAACTCTAATCACATGTGGGTCATTTAACGAAATGCTGGTAGCTCGATTCTCCCTCCGCTGATCGCAGCCTGATCTCTGATCAGTCAGGCTGTTGGTGAAGGTTCTTGGCGCAGAATCCAGGGCCAAGGAGAAAGGTTGAAGAGGAAGAGACTATTTGACCCGTTCACCAACACTTTCGAGAAAGGGACGAATTTTCCCAGACGTTCATTGTTTTTGTCTTGCACGGTGAGTTATCCCAGTTATGCAAAATGAAGACAGATTTTAAATTACACAAATGGGGCTGCGGGCCACTAACAGTAACAGTCTTGTTGACCAGGCCAGCCTGGCCCATGGCCGGGCTCCGGGAGTAGAAAAACTCTCGGAACTCATCAAAGGTATATCAAAGGTAAGTATATCCTAATCTTACAAGTTGATCCTAATGTCACGACTCTGAGAGACGGTCACGACTCTGAGAGACGGTCACGACTGTGAGAGACGGTCACGACTATGAGAGACGGTCCGACTCTGAGACGGTCACGACTCTGAGAGACGGTCACGACTCTGTGAGACGTCACGACTCTGAGAGACGGTCACGACTCTGAGAGACGGTCACGACTCTGGAGACGGTCACGACTCTGAGAGACGGTCACGACTCTGAGAGACGGTCACGACTCTGAGAGACGGTCACGACTCTGAGAGACGGTCACGACTCTGTGAGACGGTCACGACTCTGAGAGACGGTCACGACTCTGAGAGACGGTCACGACTCTGAGAGACGGTCACGACTCTGAGAGACGGTCACGACTCTGATGAGACGGTCACGACTCTGAGAGACGGTCACGACTCTGAGAGACGGTCACGACTCTGAGAGACGGTCACGACTCTGAGAGACGGTCACGACTCTGAGAGACGGTCACGACTCTGAGAGACGGTCACGACTCTGAGAGACGGTCACGACTCTGAGAGACGGTCACGACTCTGGAGACGGTCACGACTCTGAGAGACGGTCACGACTCTGAGAGACGGTCACGACTCTGAGAGACGGTCACGACTCTGAGAGACGGTCACGACTCTGAGAGACGGTCACGACTCTGAGA
This sequence comes from Cherax destructor, assembly GCA_009830355.1. Classification (NCBI taxonomy): domain Eukaryota; kingdom Metazoa; phylum Arthropoda; class Malacostraca; order Decapoda; family Parastacidae; genus Cherax; species Cherax destructor. Next base: position 515,894 of record WNWK01000281.1, read on the forward strand.
GACGGTCACGACTCTGAGAGACGGTCACGACTCTGAGAGACGGTCACAGCGCGAGTCCACCCAGAGTACAGTCCCTCAGATAGAGAAGTAAGACTGGAACAATGAAACTATTATATGGCTTGGTGGAGACCTGAGGGAGGTGAGGGAGGTGGTGGGCTGGATACAGGTGGATAATGTCCGTGCTAGGTTACGGGATGATACAGGTGGATAATGTCCGTGCTAGGTTACGGGATGATACAGGTGGATAATGTCCGTGCTAGGTTACGGGATGATACAGGTGGATAATGTCCGTGCTAGGTTACGGGATGATACAGGTGGATAATGTCCGTGCTAGGTTACGGGATGATACAGGTGGATAATGTCTGTGCTAGGTTACGGGATGATACAGGTGGATAATGTCCGTGCTAGGTTACGGAATGATACAGGTGGATAATGTCCGTGCTAGGTTACGGAATGATACAGGTGTGCATTGGTGATGCGTTACGAGGTCTGGAGAAGAATACACGAAGGATACTGCAGCGGTGGGCAGGGTGAAGGTGGAAATGAATCCACGTGCATGACTTCAGGAAGATGTAGTATCGGTGGCTGTAATAGAGGTAGATATGAGTTGTAGGGGACGCAATACATATTGGATTATTATTATAATCAAGGGGATCGCTAAACCCATATTGATTATACAGCGGATGTTGGGAGGGGGGGAGACGGAAAGTATTAAGGCTCAATTCAGGGAACTGCAACACAGATCCTATTCCCTAGGTCAAGAGCCCCTCACCAGCGTCTAGGAACCTCCCTTGAGGGGAGCACATATTGGAGGGTTTCTAGTTAAGGTACTACTTATAGTTAATGGTAAATAGTCGACTATCTAGGAACGTGAAACATACGCCTTGCACAAACTAAACCAAATGCATCTTTTTAGTAAAATTATGATTATTATTAGTAGTAGTAGTAGTAGTATTAAATGGATCGAGTGTTAAGGATAACGTGTCGACCATGCAGGACGCTAAGTCAATACCAGGAGTTACCGAGCCAATAACTAGCTCATACCATCAATTACCCAGGTCTGGTGGTAAGACACGATAATGCGGTTTACGGTACTTTAGCGAGAAGACGTTTCGTCTACCGCGAAATATTAACTGATACAGCGCCTGGTGGACGAAACGTCTTCTAAAAAAAAATGCCCAAAACCGTATAGTCTTACTAACATACTTGTCGGCATATGATACCAGTGATGTAAATTACCCGAGTCTACAATTAGGTACCGTGTGAGCAGCATCGTTGGTAAACTAAAGTTAAATAAAATTTTGGTATCAAGTCTCTAACTGCCTCAACCCGCCTAAGGGGACACTCCCGAAGCTCCTGGAAATGGGAGAGAATGAAGTCCGGGGGGAGGGTGGACAGAATCCGTGAAGAGGATTATATGCAAAATGCTTTTGTGGAAACCATAATACCGTGGCGTAACCTGCAGGGAACACCAAGACGAGAGCGACGTCCAGTCTTGTTTCACAAATATCATTGGCTGGGTGCAACGCCTCGCCCACCCACCAATAACATTGAGTTATACATTCTCTCAATACGATTAATCCTTATTCTCATGTTAGGGATTACCACCGTTTCTCCTAAACCTCTAGTATCTCGAGTTTCCTCTGAATTCGGATGTATCTGTTTCTCTCTCTCTCTCTCTTTCTCTGTCTGTCTGTTTCTCTGTCTCTCTCAGTCTCTGTCTCTCTGTCTGTCTGTCTCTCTCTCTCTCTCTCTTAGATGTGTAGACTACAGTTCTGAGCTCCTACAGTACATCCCAGTGAGCAGACAGTGCTTACTCAACACATCTCTATCCGCTCACCATTTCTACAAGGAAACCTTCCTGCCTCACATATATATATATATATATATATATATATATATATATATATATATATATATATATATATATATTATATATATATATATATATATATATATATATATATATTTATATTTATAAATGTGAAATTTATTAATAGACAGAATATATTGATAGGAAACACAAACATGAATATATTGGTACAATATATCAAAGATTATGAATCTCCTTCAGCTCCTTCGAAGCCGGACACGAGCCTAGTATGCAGCATGCATTTTCCCTCTGGATGGCCACGCTGAGGGATAAAAAAAAAAAAAAAACACCCAGCACACTTTTGTATCATCATTTGCAGATGACACTAAAATAAGCATGAAAGTAACTACGGTAGAGGACACTGAAAAATTACAGGAGGACATAAGCAGGGTCTTCCAATGGGCAGTGGAGAACAACATGACGTTCAATGGTGATAAGTTTCAGCTGCTTAGGTATGGAAAAAAAGAAAAGAACTCAAAAGGAACACTTATACAAAACGCAAGAGGGTCACCACATCGAATGAAAGGAACACGTAAAGGACTTGGGAATAATTATGTCTGCTGATCTGTCGTTTAAAGACCATAACAAGACAAAGATCACAACAGCCAGGAAGATGACGGGGTGGGTATTGAGAACTTTCAAAACAAGGGAAATAATGCCGATGGTGACACTATTCAAATCGCTAGTGCTCCCCCACTTAGAATACTGCTCAGTGCTGACGGCCCCGTTCAGGGCAGGAGAAATAGCAGAGCTGGAACAAATCCAGAGATCGTTTACGGCTCACATTGAGCCATTGAAACATCTAAATTATTGGGAACGCCTTCAAATCTTGAACATGTACTCATTGGAGCGGAGGACAGAGAGATACATGATAATATATACATGGAAAGTACTTGAGGGCCTGGTCCCAAATCTACACACTGCCATAACAACATACTGGAGTGAGAGATATGGGAGAAAGTGTAAAATAAACCCAGTGAGGAGCAGGGGTGCGGTGGGGACAATACGGGAGCACTGTATTAACATCCGGGGTCCCAGACTATTCAACATCTTACCAGAAGATATCCGAAACACGGCTGGAACCAGTGTAGAAGCCTTCAAGAGGAAACTGGACAAATATCTTCACCAGGTGCCAGATCAACCAGGCTGTGATGGATATGTGGGGCAGCGGGCCTCCAGCAGCAACAGCCTGGTTGACCAGGCAAGCACCAGACGAGCCTGGCCCATGGCCGGGCTCAGAGAGTAGATACTCTCGAAACTCTTCAAAGGTATATCAAAGGTATATCAAAGAGGCTCTGAAACATGAAAGTGGCTGCCCTTGGGTCCCTGGTGGCGTTGATGAGTCTGGAACCCACTTCTTTGAGGAAACGTGTGGCATTTTTTCCCCATGATCCCAAGGTCTCTGATACCACTGGGACAAATTGATACCGTTGACTTATGTCCCTGTACTTGGCGATCTTGTACTCCTCCCTATGATCAGCAGCTCCTCCCTGTCGCCCGACACACAGGTGTAGTCCCATGCTAAGAGCTTGTCATTCTTCCAAGGATAGATGGTGACTCCGTCGGGGCGGTTTGCTGGGTTGTGGGTATTGTTGGCTGCTAGTGATCAGGGCTCTCGGCTGGGCATCCGGCTGTAGCAAGGCTTCTCTTTATGATAGTCATGGTTCTTTCAAGCCAGGCACCTTCCTAGTCGGGACCTCAGCTACTTCTTTCTCTACCCGCACGTCCACCCTTAGCAGGAGAAATGTAAATTCATCTAGATTAAGAACTATCGTATGTTATCTAGATGCACGAGTCAAGGATAGGAAAGAGAGAGAGAGAGAGAGAGAGAGAGAGAGAGAGAGAGAGAGAGAGAGAGAGAGAGAGAGAGAGAGAGAGAGAGAGAGAAACAGACAGACAGATACAGAGAGACCAGCTCCTAAAATGTTTTTTTCCGCTAGCTTTAAAGTCACGAGGGAATGTTTTTTTTTTTTTTTCATTTCTTAATGTCGTAAATGATAGACACACAAATTGCAGTAACTGGAAACTTAATTAAGACAGCATGTGTCCACCCTCCCCCGAACTTCATTCTGGTGACGTGGTCAACACGGACGCTCTAGACGAGGACACAAGACACTACCAGACTTTTAAAGCGCCTAAAGCGTTAAAATTACGCACGTTCCATGTAAAACTACGCAAATCAGCAAAACTACGCATATCATGGATTTTTTTATATAATTGCAACCCTTCAAGACGGGTGCCTTGATGCTGGTACAGATGCTCTTGATCTAAGGCATTAGAGCTGTCTTTTTTTTCGAATGCAACCTGGTTATTTTTTTTCATTTCCCCAGGTGTTAATTAACCCCTTGCCCTACAAGGGGCGATGCCTGGTAAAGAGCTCTTGATCCGAGAGATTGGGATCACACCTTCCTCTTCTTCGGATCAAATATGACTCTTTTCTCCCCAGGCGCTGTATGAATCTTGTGTGTGTATATAATATATATATATATATATATATATATATATATATATATATATATATATATATATATATATATATATATATATATATATTCATTTTTTTCGGAGTAAAATTATTCTTAAAAAATGTTTATGAGGATAATTAAATTTTTTTTCTTAGAGTTTGTGATATAGAATGACCTCATTAAGAGGGCAATTAAAACATTCTAAAACCGAAAAAAATCGGCCTTATTTTAGCATAATGGGCAGTTACACACCGTTAAAGGAACTACAGGAAAAAAAATATATATATATATATTCTGAAAATATGTATAATTTTTGAGTTATATGTATTTTCATGAGTGAAGAAACATGGTGTAAATTAAGTCAGATTTTCTGGCAATTTAAGTCTTGATTTTTTTAGGGGGATGCGCTAAGCCCTTAGGGGCTATATAGAGCTTAGGGAATGGAAGGCATTCACGTTCAAGAAAGGGGGTAGGGAGGAAAGTCCATTTCCCTGGATCAAGAGCCCCTCACCGGCATCAAGGGAAGGCAGTGTCCTACCTGTGGAACTTAACAATACGTCAGTTGCTGCGTCAATATTTGCCTCAATTGCCGCGTCATTTCATTGCGTTAATAGTTGCGTCAGTTGTGTCAGTATTTGTCAGTTACGTCAATATTTGCGTTAACTGTTGTCCCAGTTAATGCGTCAGTTTGTGTCAGATGCATACATAATTGCGTCAATAGCTATGTCAATAGCTGCGTCAATGGTTGCGTCAGTGCTCTGGTGAAAGAGACCAAGCTATGCAACAGCCCAATTGCTCTTCAGAGTGGTACGGTTGAGGGCTCTTGCTATTGGTTATTCCTGGTCTCTGCACACACAGACCGCCGTCGCTGATTGGCCGAGAGACAGGATGCACTTTGTAGGCTTGTTAAACTGCGGTTCCTGGTGAGTCAGCAGTTTCCTCAGGGTTCGGTTTCTCGGGTTCAGGTCCTCGGGTTCGGTTTCTCGGGTTCGGTTCCTCGGATTCGGTTTCTCCGGTTCGGTTCCTCGGGTTCGGTTTCTCGGATTCGGTTTCTCCGGTTCGGTTCCTCGGGTTCGGTTTCTCGGATTCGGTAGTAGAGATTTGTAATGATCTTACCGTTTCGCATTTTCGGAAAAACCTAAATTTTAAATTATTATTTTTGAATATTCCACAATCAAAGCTCACTTTAATAAGGTGACGGGGTGGGGATATTAAAGCAACACAATCTAAGGTGGGTTTTTTTAATTATTGTTTACGATTTAGATCGCAAAGTAAATGTTTACACTGAATGGAAACTACAACAGATCTGTATATTTCGGCCTCAGTCGAAGACCCTCTTCAGTAGATCTATGACAAATGCAAAATATACAGATATTTGTTTCTCTTGTTAAGTGTTTGATCCAAATGCTTCGTGGCGTATCGTGAATCAGCCTTCATGACACACTTAACTCAGTGTTTACACTGGAGCAGCTAGACTTAAGGCAGTCTCTTTCTATGTGAAGCGGTAACTAGTGTGGGTTGTTGAACACAGGATGACGGAGGTTCGATCCTCAGTCCGTTAAGCTAGACACACACACACACGGGGCCAGGAGCAATGAATCAAGCCATGCAACCAAAATTGGGTGAGTACACTAACCGTTTGGCCGAGAACTAAACTCAGAACACTAGACTATCAAAGACTCCAGTGGAAATAAGTCACTGACTTTTTTTTTGGGGGGTTATCCTAGGTAATTTACACATAATCTTACACATAAGAACTTCTGCGGTTGGTAACGGATCCTTGTTCTTCAGCGGCCGTATTACTGTTCATCACTTGTTTCACGGCCTCTCATATAACTGTTCATCACTTGTTTCACGGCCTCTCATATAACTGTTCATCACTTGTTTCACGGCGCCCCTTCGTTCACCACTATATATTAAATCGTAAATCATGAAGAGCCAGAAATTACACGAGTGCGAGAAATTGAATATAGGCTGAGGGTACACGAGTTATCTAATAAAGGCATCATCCAACAGTGGTCTTGTGCCAAGCGTCCTCTGCTGGACTCCCTCTGGAGGTACTTACTGCATTTCTGATTATGTGTCAGCCTCCAGGAAGGAAGTGTGGGAGTTCCACGTCGAGGTCCAGACGTCCCTGGTGGGTGTGGCTAATGAGGTGCGGGTCTTGAGGGTAGCTTCCTCGGGTTTCGTTTCTCGGGTTTCATTCCTCGGGTTTTGTCCCAGGGGGTTCGGATTTGCAGGTTCGGTTACTTAGGTTCGGTTCCTCGGGTTCAGCTCCAGGAGTTCAGTTCCTCAAGTTCTCTTCCACGGGTTGGGTTCCAAGGGTTCCGTTCCTCGGGGTCCATTCCTCGGGGTCCATTCCTCGGGTTCCATGCCTCGGGGTCCATGCCTCGGGTTAGGCTCTCTGGGTGCGTCTGTCTCAAGCTTCCCACAATAAAACTATATTAAACTTATCATAATGAATAATAAAAAAAAATCCTTAAAGACTATCTTCAACAACTAATGAAGAAAATAATTTTCCTGATCCCAGAACCTTTTAAATATTGCTTTGATAATTGACCTAGAACATTTTGCATTAAAATCGCTCGTAAAATTAAATCAGAAGACCTGTTCCTGTCTAATTAACCATGCCTTGCATTATTAGTTTCTAAATTAGGTGTATTAATTAACACCCGCAATATTAAGACTATCTGACGTGATTAGTCACCTGCTCTAATATCGGCCATTGAAGCTCAGAGATATATAAATGTATTATTGCAAGGGAACAGCGTATGATAATTAACATGATGGAGGCTGTAATATTACCACCATCAGGCGTAGTGATACTGGACAGTGAACATTTGTTCGTCTAGGCTGCACAAGGGGTAGTGGTGCTGGGGTGTGAGTATCCGTGAGTATCTGTTCATTTAAGCTGGGCAGGGGTAGTGGTGCTGGGGTGAGAGTATCTGCATCTGAACATATGTTTATAATAATAATAAATCTATATTTCTACAAGTACATGATACAACCATTACAGACCTGCTGTGGTTGACATCACTGACATACTGTATAGAAAGCCGCTGGTAATGCAGAGCATTTCGGGCAACTTAGGTTAATCTTGTCCCCCAGGATGCTACCCACAACAGTCGATTAACACCCAGGTACCTTCTTACTGCTAGGTGAACAGGACCAGCAGGTGTAAGGAAACATGCCCAACGTTTCACCCGTGCCAGAGATCGAGGCTACCAACCAAGCCACGAGATCAAAACTGGGCAGGGAAGGAGTTCAACAATTCTCACCTTCAAGGGTAAGGGACCTTGATGCTGGTGAAGGGTTTTTATTCCAAAGAAATGGAGCTAGACATCCCCTTCCCTCAGGATTAGTGTTGATTACCTCTAAGGCGCTTTCGAACTTAGCTCTTCCTCGTAAATATAATATATTTAATTCTGGGCAGACGTAGTAATGCCTGTCTGTTATCGTATACATTGAGCGAGTCAACGTGAATTGTTTTCTTTGGGAACTGAAGTGATTTAAAACATATGCGAAGGGTTAACTGTGCCTTGTTTGCTTTTCTGTATTCCACACAGAGTCTATAGGTCACATGCTTCATATGGATTACACAGGTCACGTTATGTACTCTGCACGGACTCAGTCACAACTGTCCTCCCTACGTTGCCAGTCTCATTCACACACCTCAACACTTCCTGAACATTTGAGCACTCGTCGCTTGTACTCCTGTAACCCTCCTACACCCTTCTCCCTACGTCCCTCCCCTTATACTCTTCCCTACGCCCTTTCACAGGTAGCCTTGGCACCTACGTGCCTCGACGCCCAGTATTCCACGCCCACACACGTGCCTTCACGAATTATTCACCTGTACAACACATACATCTACGCTCGATGTGTTCCTCGCCCACCGTGTTTACTCTTGATGGTTACATTGTTGTCTAGACCTCACTGTGTTGACCGTCTCCCTCACTGTCTTGACCTCCTTCCATATTGTTTTGACCTCCTCCCACGAAAGTGGAAAGTCTTTTAAGGAGTTTGTTACTCTTCACGACTCTTGAGGGCCTGCTTATCCTCAAGCGTGAATCTAAAAGACTTACAAAAGACAAAATTGACGAAAAGACACGTTACAGAACAAACTTTTATCGCTCAGTGAAGAACTTTATTAATCCATGACTAGATGAAGCTCTACACTGAGATGATATTCCAATAAAAGCTTGTTCTCCCATGTGTCTAACTTGTCGGCTGTGATGCTGCGAATCTTACACAGCTTGTCTGTGAGAGTGTTGAGTTTCTGTGTTGCGATTAAAGGACGTATGATCAAGCCTCCACCACTTTTTTTTCCCGTGAGTGACCCACTCTTCCAGGTGGGTACCTTGATGCTGGTGAAGGGCTCCTCATCTAAGGAACTCGAGTGTTCTTCCCCCTCTTCGGATTAAACCTGATTAATTCCATTGCCTGAGCTCTGTATGACCCTTACGGACTTAGCGCTTTCCGATGGATATTAGCAATGATCCAGGTGTCGTTCCTCAGTTTCTACCAGCATCTACAACTATCCCACCAGCAACTTGCTGGTCGCTACCAGCATCTAAAGCCATCCCATCTTGTTACTGGATTCTACCAGTTTCTACAACACTTCCCCCCATGATTGCTAGCTTCTGCTAGTAACTAAAATCATTTCTACCAGCACCTACAACCATCCCACCTTGTCTGAGCTGAAGAAACCACCAGTCATCTCTATATTGTGGATAACAAGCCAATAGGCTGTTCCTTGACCTCCCGTGATCATGTCAGAGGTCATTATTGATGCCTGCCTCCCTGCTGGCTACGAATGGACGAAGGGGGGATAGGGAAGGATGGAGAGAGTAAGGAAAGAATGGAGGAAGGATAGAGACGGATGGACAGAGAAGAAGAGAGAGACGGGGTGGGATGGAAAAGTGATGCGAATAAGGAGAGAGAGAAGGGGAGGGGGAGGAGAAGGGAGAGTGTAAAAAAGATTGAGAGACTGAGGTAAATAGAAAGAGAAACTCGCGATAAAAAAATAGAATTAGAAAGATAAAACACTTACCATGGGCCTCGAACAGCACGTCTAATTTCTTACCCGAGTGAAACCCCCCCTTCCCGAGCCCGCGTTTGTGTACATATTAAATGTGTACAAGTAATTAACGCTCTCCCCGCTGCTCCTGTACTCCAGCCAGGTGTGCCATCGCCGCTGAGGACACGGGACGTCGCCGCTGAGGACACGGGACGTCGCTGCTGAGGACATGGTACGTCGTTACTGAGGACACGTGATATCGCTGCTAAAAATGCTTGCTATCGCTGCTGAAGATACATGCTATCTCTACTAAAGATACGTACCATATCTGCTGAGGACACGTACCATCTCTGCTGAGGACACGCACCGTCCCTGCTGAGGACACGTAACCCTCTCTGCTGAAGACATCCTTCCACACAATCGCACAATCTTCGTGAAATCTTTCGCTAATAAAACACTGCGTAGTAACTTCCAACGCAACTTTTCCAGCGTATTTCTTTACATTTTCTGACATAAATGCAGAGAGAGTGGAAGGCATCTTTGAGGTTTACGCTCTGTGTTGACTTAAGAGTGATGCATACTGCATTCGCATGGCGTGTTTACTCTGGTTTGGTGTCGAGAGGCCAAACATGGTAAGGCAGTGTGCATAGTTACACCGCGTTCTTTCGTCCGCATTTTGCGAGGCGTTTCATGCTGCAGGAGGAATGATTGCCTCATCTCCTGCAGGAGACTTCATCATCCCCCTCGTTACGGAGGATTGGTATCCTCTTCTCCTCCTGCAGGAGAGATGTTTTTCATCCCCTCCTGCAGGAGGGGTGTTTTTCATCCCCTCGTGCAGAAGGAAAGGTTTAATCTCCTGCTGAGGGGAATGGTTTAATCTGCAGAAGGAAATGTTTCCTTACCTTCTGGAAGAAGAAACATTTCAACTTTTTCACGAACGCGATGGCGGCTGCTCTTCGTGTATGTCTTTACTAAACTTACCTGGAAATATATTATTTCTCCAACACCATTTTAAGGAGCTCGATGTCTCTAACGAAGAGTCTCTTTACCCCAGCTACGAAGAGTAATTTAGTGTTTGAACTAAGAGTTTGTTTCCCAGTGCCTTGGCTCTGCGTTGAGGCCAGAATCTGTGCTGAGTACTGGAAAATATCTGTCCAGGAGTTGCTTTTGTATCTGATATTTTTCCAGATGATCAGTAGCACCACTGGAGTGTCTGTCAGCTGATCAGTGGCACCACTGGAGTGTCTCCTTGCTGATCAATGGCACCACTGGAGTGTCTCTCAGCTGGTCAGTGGCACCACTGGAGTGTCTCCTAGCTGATCAATGGCACCACTGGAGTCAGGGATCTTAGTCGTACGAGTGTAAGGCTCTTCAGCCATCGTTAAATTACCCGGTAAATTATCGCCTAGGTCCATCTATGTAATTACCATTGACATAAATAATTATTTACGTAATTGAGTGTAGACTTGGAGCCCTGTGATGACATTAGTGAGTTGGAGAGAAAATGACCGCAACATCAGAGGAAATTTAGAAGTGGTGAGAGAGACACTTCATGGTTGGACATACCACACTTTAGCGGAGCATTATTAAATTTACATGATAGAGATTCCCTTAACCTAAACGTCGTTATGACAAAGGTTTACGCTCTTTTTTTTTCCTTCGGTTTGTTGATTCTTCCACCAACTCAGAGCCAAACTAGGAAGATCTTCGACAGCACTGCCATGACGATGATATAACATCCCACATCCCACCGACATAACACACACACACACACACACACACACATACACACACACACACACACACACACACACACACACACACACTCTGCAGTACCACAACATTGCACAGGTAGGCACAGGTGCCCAGGGGTTGCAGAGATTGAAGGAACTCTCCCAGGTCTTGAGCTCGGAAATACGAGAGTGCATATATGTGCCAAGTAAACGTGACGGGGCTTTAAATATGCAGAAGACACACACACACACACACACACAGAAGGGGCAATGGAGCTGTGTGAGTAGCGCTTCTTGCCCCGTCTGTCTTCCATTCTTACTTTGCTCCTCACATTAACTGTTCTGATCAGTACTTTTTTTTTTTTTCTCTCTCTCTCTCTCTTTTAAATCCATCTTTTATTCTTTGCGATTTAGGTTATAACAGTAGTTTATACGTATCTTTTGGCATTATGCGACTAAGATATCCTATCAGAACGTGAAGATGTCTTAAAGTTTCCTATCAGAACGTGAAGATGTCTTAAAGTTTCCTATCAGAACGTGAAGATGTCTTAAAGTTTCCTTCAGTGACATTCTACAAAAAATAAAATTTTCAAACATTTATTTCGACGACATATTACGAAGTTATACTATGAAGATATCTTGTAAATATTTCTCTCGGGACTCCATCAAGAGTTTCATTCCCGTAACCAAGACATTTTGTGCCTCCTAGACAGCTACCAACTTAATTAATTAACAATGTTTGTCTTTTTTTTGGGGGGATAAGCAAGGAAGACTACAAATTACTGAGACACTTTTTATGAATTCAGAGAAAGGAAGAGACCGAGCAGACATGCCAGTCATTGCTGAAGCTTTATTTTTTCATTTGAAAATGGATAAAGAGATTTTAAGTTGTTAGGGGTCGAGATTTTAATTAGAGGGAAGAGAGCAAGGTTAAGATTTAACCTCAAGTGTATATTTTAATTAGAACGGAAAAAGGGGAAAGTATATCGGGAATAAGCAGTGAGAAAACTCGCTTTAGAGAGGAAGTATCTTCTTTGGTCTTCTGTGTGGTTGCCAGTGTAGGAATGCGCGTGCATATTTGCAAGTGCTCAAAGGCACACGTACACATAGCTTAGAAGCAAGCAAGCTCGCAGGCACACACACACACACACACACACACACACACACACACACACACACACACACACACACACACACACACACACACACACACACCCACACACACACACACATACACACACACACACACACACACACACACACACACATACACACACTCACACACGCGCACACACACACAATCAAACACACACATACACTACACACACATACACAACAATACACAAATACACACACACACCAATCAATTAACATACATCACTCTCTGAAGTCATACACACCACACCATTTGCCCAGCTTGTGAAGTGAGTGATGTCAGCGATGTAACGTTACCCTCTGATGTCACTCTCACATTCACAGCAAGACCTTGAGAGCTTTAAGGTGTGTGTGTGTGTGTGTGTGTGAAGGAGTCTATATGTGTGTACATGTGTCTAAGTAGGTGATACATATTCTCATTTGAGTGTAATATATTCGATGCTCTGAGGTTGGGACAAGTCAATAGCCACCAGGGAGAGAGGATTTAGTGTGTGAATGAAGACTGCTCGATTTGCTAAAGGATATTAACATACAAAATCTCAAATAAACTGTTTGAAAATTATGTGTTTTTAAAATTTATTCACTGAATTTTCTCCTGTTACTTTTCAAGTAAAATGTTGGTCCATTGTACGTAAATTATTTTTCTGCCTTGAGCATTCACTTTTTAATGCTTCAACACAAAATGACATCGATTGTGTTAACATATTCATGGTGATAATGACAATCTGCTTGACAAGCCCTGTGTGAACCACCAGTAAAGGGGCACTGCACTGGCTCTACTGGTCCATGCAGGTCAGGTTCACCAGGTGGCTGATCCACCTTATACAGAGAGGGAACATTGAAGCTGGCCTTCCAGGTAATCCTTCCCAGGAGAATAGGGGCCTTGTTTATTCAAGCATCTCGCCTTGCTCCTAAATAATAGCGTACCTTGCTCTTTCTTGATTATTTTGAAGATTGTGAATATGAGCTCAAGAAATTGAAATGAATTTTCTACTGTAGTAGGTAAAGTAATGTGTGTGTATATATATATATATATATATATATATATATATATATATATATATATATATATATATATATATATATATAATACGGTCGCAGACAGGCTATCTTAACAATGCAAGACAAGCCATGCGTCATCATGAGCTATGCAATGTTACAGGAGTAGCAACAGTACAAATGATGGGAAGTTTTTTCTGAGAAAACTTTCCCTCATTTCTTCTGTTGCAACATTGGGTCACCCTGCCTCGGTGGGAGACGACATATATATATATATGATGGAAGTCAAAAGCGTCCTGATGGAGCCACTATGCTACCCTGGAAGGATGGTAAGCAGATTGCTTGGGACTACACCTGTGCTGCCACAATGGCAGACACCTACTTGCCATACTCCGTAGCCGAAGGGGGTGGAGCTGCCAGCCACAGGGAGACCCAAAAGACTCGCAAATATGAAGGCCTTCCCCCTTGCTAAAACTTCATCCCAATAGGGTCGGAGACCCATGGAGCATGGGGCAAGTGTGCTCTAAAGTTTCTCAAAGAGCTGGGTGAAAAACTCATCTTAGAAACCAAGGACCACAGGGCGACCAGCTTCCTCTTTCAGAGACTCAGTGTTGCGATCCAGAGGGAAAATGCCTGCAACATTCTGGGCACGCGGCCCACTGCCGGGGAGCTGGACGAAGTATTTGACATGTAGCTCTGAGTTGTTATCTATGTTGTTTTACTCCCTATTGTATTCTTGTCAATGTATTTTGTCAGTGGAATATTCAAATGGCTTCAGAAAGAAATCTAAATATTCTTCCTTGAAGCCTTTTTATCCACTTCTCCGAGGCTTTGGGACCCACAATTTACACCAGAGGTGGACCCCATCCTATATATATATATATATATATATGTATTTTTATATATATATATATATATATATATATATATATATATATATATATATATATATATATATATATATATCCTCTACAACACCTGCCACGCTACACTTTCTCACTACATCCTCTACAACACCTGGCACGCTACACTTTCTCACTACATCCTCTACAACACCTGCCACGCTACACTTTCTCACTACATCCTCTACAACACCTGGCACGCTACACTTTCTCACTACATCCTCTACAACACCTGGCACGCTACACTTTCTCACTACATCCTCTACAACACCTGCCTTGCTACACTTTCTCACTACATCCTCTACAAAAATGTTTCATTACTCTCCGATTACTTTATTCATTGAAAGATTTAGTTAGGTTCCGAAATCATACGTTTTAAGTAATCTCACTTGGAATTTGTTAAGTTCCTTTCTGAGCTATGATAGTATGCTTCTACTGTTACTCTATATTATATTTCAGGTTACTATAATTTGGTATTTATTTCATTTTTAAGTTCTAATTATCACTTAACCCATATCATTGCGTTTTCTACTACTTATATATCATTCCCGTTTGAGTTTTTTTTTTTATCTAGATTATCTAATTTAGTTCTGAAGTTTCTAGCATAATCTTTAAAACATTCTAGTTTAATTTAATTCTGTTGTAAATCATATGGATTAAATTATCTTAGTTGGGTTAGTCAATTCATGATGCACTCGGAATTTTAAATGTCTTTAAAATTGTGTTTTACTTTTATTGTAATATATTTCAGGTTCTGACGATGGATGAAGAAACATCCGAAACATCAGTAAAGAAATTGGATAATGGTGCTTGACGCTGCCTTATATATATTATTTTTTTATTAACACATCGGCTGATTCCCACCAAGGCAGGGTGGCCCGAAAAAGAAAAACTTTCATCATTCACTCCATCACTGTCTTGCCAGAATGGTGCTTTACACTACAGTTATAAAACTGCAACACTAACACCCCTCCATATATATATATATATATATATATATATATATATATATATATATATATATAAGCACCATTCTGGCAAGACAGTGATGGAGTGAATGATGAAAGTTTTCTTTTCGGGCCACCCTCTTGGTGGAATCAGCCGATGTGTTAATAAAAAATATATATAAGGCAGCGTCAAGCACCATTATCCAATTTCTTACTGATGTTTCGGATGTTTCTTCATCCATCGTCAGAACCTGAAATATATTACAATAAAAGTAAAACACAATTTTAAGACATTTAAATCAGTGCATCTGAATTGACAACAATGTAATTTAATCCATATGATTACAAGAATAAATTAAACTAGAATGTTTTAAAGATATGCTAGAAATGCAGAACTAAATTGATAATCTAGATAAAAAACTCAAACGGAATGTATATAAGTAGAAACACAATGATATGGGTTAAGTGATAATTAGAACTTAAAAATGAAATAAATACAAATTATAGTAACCTGAAATATAAATATAGGTAACAGTAGAAGCATCTATCATAGCTCGAAAGGCAACAAATTCCAAGTGAATACAAAACGATGATTTCGGAACTAACTAAATCTTCAATGAATAAAGTAATCAGGTGAGAGTAATGAAAATTTTGTAGAAGATGTAGTGAATGAGAAAAGTGCATGTAGATGGTGGAGTGTGTTGTAGAGGATGTAGTGAGAAAGAGAGTGCAGGTGCAAAAGATGTATGTAGAGGATGTAGTGAAAAGTGTAGCGTGCCAGGTGTTGTAGGATGTAGGAATGTAGCGTGCAAGGAGAGAGTAGTGAGAAAGTGTAGCGTGCAGTTGTAGAGGATGTAGTGAGAAAGTGTAGCGTGCCAGGTGTTGTAGAGGATGTAGTGAGAAAGGTAGCGTGGCAGGTGTTGTAGAGGATGTAGTAGAAAGTGTAGCGTGGCAAGTGTTGTAGAGGATGTAGTGAGAAATGTAGCGTGCCAGGTGTTGTAGAGGATGTAGTGAGAAAGTGTAGCGTGGCAGGTGTTGTAGAGGATGTAGTGAGAAAGTGTAGCGTGCCAGGTGTTGTAGAGGATGTAGTGAGAAAGTGTAGCGTGGCAGGTGTTGTAGAGGATGTAGTGAGAAAGTGTAGCGTGCCAGGTGTTGTAGAGGATGTAGTGAGAAAATGTAGCGTGGCAGGTGTTGTAGAGGATGTAGTGAGAAAGAGTAGCGTGCCAGGTGTTGTAGAGGATGTAGTGAGAAAGAGTAGCGTGGCAAGTGTTGTAGAGGATGTAGTGAGAAAGTGTAGCGTGGCAAGTGTTGTAGAGGATGTAGTGAGAAAGAGTAGCGTGCCAGGTGTTGTAGAGGATGTAGTGAGAAAGTGTAGCGTGCCAAGTGTTGTAGAGGATGTAGTGAGAAAGTGTAGCGTGGCAGGTGTTGTAGAGGATGTAGTGAGAAAGAGTAGCGTGCAGGTGTTGTAGAGGATGTAGTGAGAAAGTGTGCGTGCCAGGTGTTTAGAGGATGTAGTGAGAAAGTGTAGCGTGCAGGTGTTGTAGAGTGATGGAAAGTGTACGTGCCAGGTGTAGGTGTAGTGAGAAAGAGTAGTGCCAGGTGTTGTGAGGATGTAGTGAGAAAGTGTAGCGTGGCAGGTGTTAGAGGATGTAGTGAGAAAGTGTAGGTGCCAGGTGTTGTAGAGGATGTAGGAGAAAGTGTAGCGGCCAGGTGTGTGAGGATGTAGTGAGAAATGTGGAAATGTAGCGTGGCAGGTGTTGTAGAGGATGTAGTGAGAAAATGTAAGCGTGTTGCAAGGATGTAGTAGAAAGGAGTAAGTGTAAAGTAGTAGCGTGCCAGTGTTGTAGGTGTAGTAGAAAGTGTAGCGTGGCAGGTGTTGTAGAGGATGTAGTGAGAAAGTGTAGCGTGGCAAGTATTGTAGAGGATGTAGTGAGAAAGTGTAGCGTGGCAGGTGTTGTAGAGGATGTAGTGAGAAAGTGTAGCGTGGCAAGTGTTGTAGAGGATGTAGTGAGAAAGTGTAGCGTGCCAGGTGTTGTAGAGGATGTAGTGAGAAAGTGTAGCGTGCCAGGTGTTGTAGAGGATGTAGTGAGAAAGGTAGCGTGGCAGGTGTTGTAGAGGATGTAGTGAGAAAGGTAGCGTGGCAGGTGTTGTAGAGGATGTAGTGAGAAAGTGTAGCGTGCCAGGTGTTGTAGAGGATGTAGTGAGAAAGTGTAGCGTGCCAGGTGTTGTAGAGGATGTAGTGAGAAAGTGTAGCGTGCCAGGTGTTGTAGAGGATGTAGTGAGAAAGTGTAGCGTGCCAAGTGTTGTAGAGGATGTAGTGAGAAAGTGTAGCGTGGCAGGTGTTGTAGAGGATGTAGTGAGAAAGAGTAGCGTGCAGGTGTTGTAGAGGATGTAGTGAGAAAGAGTAGCGTGCCAGGTGTTGTAGAGGATGTAGTGAGAAAGTGTAGCGTGCCAGGTGTTGTAGAGGATGTAGTGAGAAAGAGTAGCGTGGCAAGTGTTGTAAAGGATGTAGTGAGAAAGTGTAGCGTGGCAAGTGTTGTAGAGGATGTAGTGAGAAAGAGTAGCGTGGCAGGTGTTGTAGAGGATGTAGTGAGAAAGTGTAGCGTGGCAAGTGTTGTAGAGGATGTAGTGAGAAAGTGTAGCGTGCCAGGTGTTCTAGAGGATGTAGTGAGAAAGTGTAGCGTGGCAGGTGTTGTAGAGGATGTAGTGAGAAAGTGTAGGGTGCCAGGTGTTGTAGAGGATGTAGTGAGAAACTGTAGCGTGGCAGGTGTTGTAGAGGATGTAGTGAGAAAGTGTAGCGTGCCAGGTGTTGTAGAGGATGTAGTGAGAAAGCTGTAGCGTGGCAGGTGTTGTAGAGGATGTAGTGAGAAAGAGTAGCGTGCCAAGTGTTGTAGAGGATGTAGTGAAAGTGTAGCGTGCTAGGTGTTGTAGAGGATGTAGTGAAAAGTGTAGCGTGGCAAGTATTGTAGAGGATGTAGTGAGAAAGTGTAGCGTGGCAGGTGTTGTGAGGATGTAGTGAGAAAGTGTAGCGTGGCAAGTGTTGTAGAGGATGTAGTGAGAAAAGGTGTAGCGTGCCAGGTGTTGTAGGGGTGTAGTGAAAGTGTAGCGTGCCAGGTGTTGTAGAGGATGTAGTGAGAAAGTGTAGCGTGCCAAGTGTTGTAGAGGATGAGTGAGAAAGTGTAGCGTGGCAGGTGTTGTAGAGGATGTAGTGAGAAAGTGTAGGTCGGGTGTTGTAGAGGGATGTAGTGAGAAAGTGTAGCGTGCCAAGTGTTGTAGAGGATGTAGTGAGAAAGTGTAGCGTGCCAGGTGTTGTAAGGATGTAGTGAAAAGTGTGGTGTGCCAAGTGTTGTAGAGGATGTAGTGAGAAAGTGTAGCGTGGCAGGTGTTGTAGAGGATGTAGTGAGAAAGAGTAGCGTCCAGGTGTTGTAGAGGATGTAGTGAGAAAGGTAGCGTGCCAGGTGTTCTAGAAGGATGTAGGAGAAAGTGTAGCGTGGCAGTGTTGTGAGAGGATGTAGTGAGAAAGTGTAGCGTGCCAAGTGTTGTAGAGAATGTAGTGAGAAAGTGTAGCGTGGCAGGTGTTGTAGAGGATGTAGTGAGAAAGTGTAGCGTGGCAGGTGTTGTAGAGGATGTAGTGAGAAAGTGTAGCAAGGCAGGTGTTGTAGAGGATGTAGTGAGAAAGTGTAGCGTGCCAAGTGTTGTAGAGGATGTAGTGAGAAAGTGTAGCGTGCCAGGTGTTGTAGAGGATGTAGTGAGAAAGTGTAGCGTGCCAAGTGTTGTAGAGGATGTAGTGAGAAAGTGTAGCGTGCAGGTGTTTAGAAGGATGTAGTGAGAAAGAGTAGCGTGCCAGGTGTTGTAGAGGATGTAGTGAAAAGTGTAGCGTGCCAGGTGTTCTAGAGGATGTAGTGAGAAAGTGTAGCGTGGCAGGTGTTGTAGAGGATGTAGTGAGAAAGTGTAGCGTGCCAGGTGTTGTAGAGGATGTAGTGAGAAAGTGTAGCGTGGCAGGTGTTGTAGAGGATGTAGTGAGAAAGTGTAGCGTGGCAGGTGTTGTAGAGGATGTAGTGAGAAAGTGTAGCAAGGCAGGTGTTGTAGAGGATGTAGTGAGAAAGTGTAGCGTGCCAGGTGTTCTAGAGGATGTAGTGAGAAAGTGTAGCGTGCCAGGTGTTGTAGAGGATGTAGTGAGAAAGTGTAGCGTGGCAGGTGTTGTAGAGGATGTAATGAGAAAGTGTAGCATGCCAAGTGTTGTAGAGGATGTAGTGAGAAAGTGTAGCGTGGCAGGTGTTGTAGAGGATGTAGTGAGAAAGAGTAGCGTGCAAAGTGTTGTAGAGGATGTAGTGAGAAAGTGTAGCGTGCCAGGTGTTGTAGAGGATGTAGTGAGAAAGAGTAGCGTGCCAGGTGTTGTAGAGGATGTAGTGAGAAAGAGTAGCGTGCCAGGTGTTGTAGAGGATGTAGTGAGAAAGTGTAGCGTGCCAGGTGTTGTAGAGGATATAGTGAGAAAGAGTAGCGTGCCAGGTGTTGTAGAGGATGTAGTGAAAAAGAGTAGCGTGCCAGGTGGTGTAGAAGATATAGTGAGAAAGAGTAGCGTGCCAGGTGTTGTAGAGGATATAGTGAGAAAGAGTAGCGTGCCAGGTGTTGTAGAGGATGTAGTGAGAAAGAGTAGCGTGCCAGGTGTTGTAGAGGATGTAGTGAGAAAGAGTAGCGTGCCAGGTGTTGTAGAGGATGTAGTGAGAAAGAGTAGCGTGCCAGGTGTGTTTGACACTTAGGGACTTTTAACTAAGTTGAGCTTAGAAAGAGGTGTTGAAGTAGATAATAAATGAAGCAAAGGTAAATAAATATACGACGAAATGTAGAAGTATAGAAGTATACTGTATATACTGTGAGCGTGTAGAAGGTTCAGGGGTAGACTTATATATACTATATATATACGTATATATATATATATATATATATATATATATATATATATATATATATATATATATATATATATAGTTTTAGAAGAGTTATTGGCGTCTGACAATTATGTATCGTAACTAAAGTAAGAGTAAGAAGAAAAATGGGTACAATGAGGATGAAGTCAGCTGGGTGGCAGAGAAATAAAATTAGAGAAAATGAAATTAGAGAAGATAAAATTAGAGAAAATAAAATTAGAGAAAATGAAATTTGAGAAAATGAAATTAGACAAAATAATGGTGAATGAAAGGTATACAAATACTTTGAGTGTCAAAAAACTTGATCGTTCCACAAACAATTCTTTAACTTAGAAATGAGTTTCGAGGGATCAGATTTAAGCTTTGTTAGTCTAGCTCTCTCTAGATCTCCCGATCGGATCAGGAGAATAGACAACAAAAGAAATACAACAATGGAGCACTTAATCGATAATTCAACAAAATAATGTCTCGACAAAGCTAGTAGGAGACCAGTATCTAGCGTTATCAATCGAGAGTTTGCTTAAAATGTAATATCTTGTGCAGTTGAGGCGGCAGAATAATTAATAAGGGGTTATGCTGGACATGAAAATTAGATGGATTATTCGGTGGCAAGCAGTGCGGCTTCAGACGAGGAAGTGTTAAGTTCCATCATTTATGCAGGGAAGACACTTCAAGGGACCGGCACCAACGCTTCTCACTTCAAGGGACCGGCACAAAGTATCCCTTTTGAAGGGACCAGCACCAAAGCACCCCCTTCAAGGAGGTGTATTTAGTGCTTGGAAAGAGCTCTTGATCTGAAAAGCTGGGGTTTCCCTCCCCTTTCTCGGACTGAACCTGATTCCCTCACATTCCCCAGGCGGCACTGTATGACCCCTATGGCTTTAGCTCTCCCGCGTGACTTTATTTATATGTAACCTTGAGAGTAATAGCACATTTATCTTAAGCAAACCGAGAGGTGACACAAGATTTAGAGATAAATGTTGATGGTAATAGCTGTATATACCACATTAAATTATCACGGTGCATTATTTATTAACTGGCGATTATCCGACAGCCTGACTAATCAAAGACTGGGCCGCGATTAGCAGCCTGAGGATCGAACCTGCATTACTCCTTGCGCTGATTGACACACGTGGATTTGGTGCTTCATGCAAATACAATCCATTTATTAAACGCTACGTCAGGTAAAAAGCAGAATTAATATCTGTCCAGATTGGTGGGAGATTACTAGATCTCCCAATGACTCTACAGTCTAGTTGTATTCTGCTCCAAGGAAAGTTTCATCCCGAGCTCCTCAAGCATCAGTGCCTCGCATACAAGAACTTCAAATAATGGTATTTAATCTCTGATGTGAGGTGCACTGTTAAGCCAGTGGAAGGCATCGGTAGGTTGACCAAACACTCCAGTGACGTGGACTGTTAACCCAGTGGAAGGCATCGGTAGGTTAACCAAACACTCAGTGACGTGACTGTTAGCCAGTGGAAGGCATCGGTAGGTTAACCAAACACTCCAGTGACGTGGACTGTTAAGCCAGTGGAAGGCATCGGTAGGTTAACCAAACACTCCAGTGAGGTGGACTGTTAAGCCAGTGGAAGGCATCGGTAGGTTAACCAAACACTCCAGTGACGTGGACTGTTAAGCCAGTGGAAGGCATCGGTAGGTTAACCAAACACTCCAGTGAGGTGGACTGTTAAGCCAGTGGAAGGCATCGGTAGGTTAACCAAACACTCCAGTGAGGTGGACTGTTAAGCCAGTGGAAGGCATCGGTAGGTTAACCAAACACTCCAGTGACGTGGACTGTTAAGCCAGTGGAAGGCATCGGTAGGTTAACCAAACACTCCAGAGTGGACGTTGCAGTAGCATGTTAACAACACCAGTGACTGACTGAAGCCAGTGGAAGGCATCGGTAAGTTAACCAAACACTTCAGTGACGGATCATCATATGTATAAGACCAGCATCAGAGATGCATTTGTCCTGTTGCCTTAGGAATCTAACCTAACCTAATGCCTCGCTGGCCCACCCTCTCCAGCATCATGCTTAGCAACTTACTAATAATTTTAGACGGCAAGTGACATGACGGATTAAGCAACGAGCTACTGACAATTGTGACGAAAAGACACTTTTATTGGGACAACGTTTCGCTCGACCCGATAAAGCTATCTTCAGCGCGAAACCCTACCCCACTCAACAAGTGACATTCCCCATGAATTAAGATGGTCATATAAATAGAGCTCTTTATCTATTTGACTTATATAGTATTGTGTCAACATTTCAACATCATCCAGTGAGTGGGAATTGTTAGAGGCACTAACAAGAGTTTAAGGCTTTTTTTACAGTAAAGCTGTTTAGAGTTCAGCAGTTATGGAAATCGTATCAATCATACAGCCTGCGTGTCACCGGGAAGGCTGCCGTGTCACCGGGAAGGCTGCCGTGTCACCGGGAAGGCTGCCGTGCCACCGGGAAGGCTGCCGTGCCACCGGGAAGGCTGCCGTGTCACCGGGAAGGCTGCCGTGTCACCGGGAAGGCTGTCGTGTCACCGGGAATGCTGCCGTGTCAACTAGTTCTACCGGGTTACTATTGACTGTGTCAACAGCAAGGCTTCCGTGTCAATAGTAAGGCTACAGCTTCGAGAGTAACGGTGCCTTATCAATAGTGAACTTGTGTTTCGACAGAAAAAAAATAGCCGAATCAACAATAAAGCTGCTGTGTCAACAATCAACCAGATGTGTCAACAGTAACGTTACCCTGCCAAGCTGTCCCAACTCTTCATTTTTTAATTATTTCAGGATTAATCCTGGCCATTGCAGCATAAATCCTCACCACTTCAGCATAAATTCTGACTATTTCATCATTAATCCTGATAATTTCGGCATAAATCCTGACCATTTCAGCATTAATCCCCATCATTTCAGTGTTAATCTTGGCCGTTCTAGCATTAATCCTGCTTGTTAGACCGTAATGTACTCTCTAGTGCCCCGTAGTGTATACTGTATTCTAAAGTGCATACTCGCTTAATGGAAAACGCAATAGCACATTTGGCTCAATATAGAAATAATGTCTTGACTGCTCGTAGAAAAGCCTCGTTACATTCTAGTAATTCGTAGAATGATTGTATACTAAACAAGCAGGTGACCCCTCGACTGTTAGAGTGCATACATGACCACTGTTGAAGACAGCCTCTGTAGGATAACGCAGAATGCGTTATCCTACATAATTTTATTACCGTTAAAAATGAAAGTCACAATATCGTGGGTGGTACAATTCACAACTAACCCACTGTGGCATGCTAAGAGTATGTTACATTTTATGTCACACCCATAGAGACATGCCCTCCCGACCAGCGAACCAGGTGCTAAGGGCGTAACGAGCAGGGGGCCCCATCGTAATGCCAAAGTTGTGAAACGATGTGGTGCACTCGTGAATCATCCTTGGCAAACTTTTCTTCAGATCTGGTTGGTACTGTTCTTACTGTGTCTCTTGCTTGCATCTGACCTAGTGTACATAGCTGTATATATTGTATATAGGCTGTATATATACAGCCTATAAACAATATAGACAGCTATTTCCTTCACCAGCTATTGTATTTCCTTCACCAAATATTACTATTTGGTGAAGGAAATACAGATATTTACTCTGCTGCCTTTTATTTTATTGTTCATAAGTGGTTATCGTGCTATCGTGCTACAGCCAGGTGTGCAGGCCAGTAGTCTACATCTAACTTCGTAAAACCCACAAGTCACAATATCGTGATTGACGCAATTCACAACTTACCCACAAAGTCACAATATCGTGATTGACGCAATTCACAACTTACCCACAAAGTCACAATATCGTGATTGACGCAATTCACAACTTGCCCACAAAGTCACAATACAACTCACAACAAACCCATTCTTTAAACCAGATCGCAACATCGTCTATTAAAAACTACCTAGAGCTTCAAGCGGATGTCTGAACGTTGGTGAAGGTGTTCTCAATTCAACTACCTTGAGCTACCTTTTCCCTTTTCCCCATCCCTTTCCTAGGTTCAATCCTCAAAACCTCTTCCTTCCTGCATGACCTCCCTAGCCTCTCCAGACTGTGAGTTTAGTGGAGAACTGACTGCCCGTGTTAGACTGCATGCTGGTCAACTCATTAAATTTCTTCTCAGCTCAAGAAGACTCGGAGACCACACTTGTTCAGCCTCCCTCCTGACTTCTTGCTTGTCTAGAAGCTCCTGGCAGCCTCCCTGGAGTGCATATCAACATGCACGTGCTCTCTAGAGTGCAGGTTACTCTTCTCGTGCTTTCTAGAGTGCAGATTACTCTCCATGTGCTTTCTAGAGTGCACATAAATATACTTCTTTTGTGTAGAAGACCCCTTGTTTAGTTATCACCTCATATCACCCCTTCTCTACCTCCTAGAGTTTGTAATTCTATTTATCATCCAGAGTACACAATGTACATCTTACTGTACATTATTGTACGTGTTCGTGTCCTAGGACACGTACAGTATGGCTTCAATTCCAACTGTTTATATCGAGTGCATATTATTTAGCAGGAATTTCCAGAATGCAGGAGGTCGCTGGCTGCTATCGCAGTGAACACTCTGAAATGATCGCCTTTATCAGAGCCAAGTAAGAGATAGCAAAACGAGATAACAGAAGCGAGATAACAGGCAGAGCAGATCCAGGTAAGAGGCAAACAGCACGAGATAAGACACGGCAGAGCGAGACGGGAGAGACGCAAATGAGCCACATAGCAGGCAGATAGCAGAGATAGCAAAGCCAGATAACACACAACAGATCCAGATAACAGATACACCAGAGCAAGATAACGGAGATAGACAACTGAAGGACAGATAGAAGTGTAACCCACAACGCTCAAACTTACACCCCTCCTAGGCACTCTCACACCCGTCCTACACTCACACTCCTACGCACTCTCACACCCTTCCTATGCACTCTCACACCCCTCCTACGCACTCTCACACCCCCTCCTACGCACTTTTTTCTACCAAGAACTCTCCTCCTATCATGAAGAAGCGAGGGATATCGATCTAGGGTAACGAGGAGCTGCCTTCACCGCTTTGCATCTGAGAACCTGCACTCAACGAGTGCGTTTAAGAGCGAATGCATAAATGATGACGTTTGAGAGTGTGAGGGCATAAATAATAGATTTTGAAAGTGTGAGGACATAAATAATAGATTTTGAAAGTGTGACGGCATAAATAATAGATTTTGAAAGTGTGACGGCATAAATAATAGATTTTGAAAGTGTGACGGCATAAATAATAGATTTTGAAAGTGTGACGGCATAAATAATAGATTTTGAAAGTGTAACGGCATAAATAATAGATTTTGAAAGTGTAACGGCATAAATAATAGATTTTGAAAGTGTGACGGCATAAATAATAGATTTTGAAAGTGTGACGGCATAAATAATAGATTTTGAAAGTGTGACGGCATAAATAATAGATTTTGAAAGTGTGACGGCATAAATAATAGATTTTGAAAGTGTAACGGCATAAATAATAGATTTTGAAAGTGTAACGGCATAAATAATAGATTTTGAAAGTGTAACGGCATAAATAATAGATTTTGAAAGTGTGACGGCATAAATAATAGATTTTTAAAGTGTGTGCATTTACAGTAAATTATTGGATTTCGAAAGTAAGATAAGCGTAAAATTACTGTCAGAACGCATGGAGAATCGCTTATGCAGGTGCATTGTAAGTTGCATACGAAACACACTTGTTAGATTGCATGCATAGTGCTTGGAGTTCTTACCGAAATGAATGCAATACTCTTTATTCGTGCTTGACATAGTGTGCAAAGTGCTTGTGCTTGTAAGAGTGCATACAGTTTGCTTGACAGGGTGGCTACCTGTGCGTGCAGAGTGCATGATCGAGTACGTAAAGAAGACTTGCCTGAGTGCATATGGAATTGTATGTCATAAGCTCTGAGTGCATGTGGAAAGGCATGTCATCAGCTCCTGGGAGCCCCAACACTCAGTGCCACAGAGAGTGCTTTCTTGAGTGCATACAGATTGTTTACTTGAATGCAGAGTGCTTACCTGAGTAGTGACAGAGGGTATACAGAGTGCTTGTCTGAGTATAGAACGCTTGCTTGAGTACATACAGAATGCATAAGCGGCTTACCTGAGTGCATACATATTTTTTTGCCTGAGTGCTTGCTTGAGTTCATTCAGGGTGCTTGCTTAAGTGCATACTCGGTGCATACAGAATACTTGCCGAAACGCATGCTAAATGCATCTACAACACTTGTCCGAGTGCACACAGTGCTTGTTGAGTGTATGCAGAGTGCTTGTCAGAGTGCATATGCTTGCTGGGCAACGGCACTCGGAGCCAGGAAGGCGGGGTCCCGGCTCCCTCCCCCTTCAGCGCTCATTAAGATTTTATAAACAACGTGGCCCGGAGAGAGAGAAGGAGTGAGGGAGAGAGAGAAGGAGGTGAGGGAGAAGCTGAGAGGGAAGGTGAAGAAGTGAGGGAGAGGGAGATGCCGAGAGGGAGAGGGAGGAAGTGAGAGCGAAAGAAGGTGAGAGAGAGGGAAGGGAGAGAAGAGAGAGGCTGAAAGGGATAGTGAAGAAGTGAGGAGCGGGGGAAGGAGATGAGGGAAAAGTCTGGGAAAGAAGCAGTTAGATAGAGGTGAAGGAGATGTAATGGAAAAGAAGAGAATGGGAGAGGTTGAAAAGGAAGGTAGGAAGGAAAAGGCGTGAAGAAAAGGGGAAAAAACGCAAGGCTGAGAGAGACGGAGAGGGAAGGAAAGTAGAGAGGGAAGGAGAGTAGAGAGGGACGGAGAGTAGAGAGGGAAGGAGAGTAGAGAGGGAAGGAGAGTAGAGAGGGAAGGAGAGTAGAGAGAGAAGAAAAGTAGAGAGAGAAAGAAGATAGATGGTAAAATAAAAAGAATGAACAGAAGAGTCTTACGAGCCAGTAATGAAGTTAATATCCTCGGGGCAAAAAAAAAAAAAACTATCTACAAAATAAAGAATCATACGAGGAATCATACGAGGAATCATGCAAGGAATCATGCGAGGAATCACGCGAGGCAGCCAGGATGCAGACACTACTAAGGTGCATCTTGCTCGACACCAGAGGCTGCCCCAAAAAAATTGTATCATGCACAAGTTTGCACTCTCTTGGGCCGCCCGTGACCACTCTTGCCCCGTCACAACACCATTTTCTGGAGGAGGAACCAGATCCCTGCGAGGCTACTCATCTCGTGTCTCGACCCCGAACTGTTTGCGCCTGTTCATTAGAAGTATCCTCCCTTTCCTTTTATCAAACATGATTACTTTCCATGCCCCAGGTGTTGTGTAACAATAATAATAATAATAATAATAATAATAATAATAATAATAATAATAAAAATACTTTATTATTATTATTTTATGATAACCATTATTACTTAATTTTAAATAAAATTATGTTATTAGACAAAAGCTTAGGGTAAGGTTATTTAAAATAAGCTTAATTTAAATATCAGCTTTAGTCCTTCAAGGAGTGTCCTGATGCTCTTCATTCTAGGAATCGGAGCCATCTTCCCCTTCCTCGGATGGAACCCCTATTTCTTCCCACTCCCCTGTGATTTAAATAAAAAAAATTAGCTTGTAGAATCTTCACAGTAACTATACAAACTTTTATGATAATGTATTTACCCTAAAAAATATTAGTTAATTTTACTTGAAAAATATATATATTAAAAAAAATGGTAGAAAAAAACTCAAACTGTAAGAATGTTGCGAAATATCATGTTTTTTTTTTATTTTTATTTTATGCAAAATAATGAATAAACCGGATAAGATAAGAAGATAGGATGCAAGAAAGAGAGAGAGAGAGAGAGAGAGAGAGAGAGAGAGAGAGAGAGAGAGAGAGAGAGAGAGAGAGAAAGAGAGAGAGAGAAAGAGAGAGAGAGAAACAATGAAGGGAGGAGTTGGGATTTTCGGTTTATATATTTATTTTATTTAGCTATATTTCATTTAGATATATTTTATATAAGAAAAACAAGCTGTTTTTCCCCTGTCAAATTCCATCTCTCAGAGGAATTTAGAGAAGGGAAGGACACGAAGGGAAGGACACGAAGGGAGGAAAGAGGAGGTAAGGTGACTGAGAGGAATGAAGTGGGAATACGAAGAGGAGGTGCGAGTGAATGAAACGATGAAGGAATGGAAGAAGAGGAGTTGAGAGGTGGGAGAGTGGAGACGATGGAATGGTGAAAGATTGTGAAAGAAGAGGTAAACTGAGTGTGATGGGTGAGGGGGAGATGGTGAGGGAGGCTGAAGATGCGAGGGAATTAGAGGAAATAGGATGAAAGGGGTGTGACAGAGAGAGAGAGGGGGTAAAGGAAAAGGAAGAAAGTGGAAGAGTAGAGGGGGAATGATAGGGAAAGAAAGTAAAGAGACAGAAGATGGAATAGAGAGGGGGAAGGGAATTTTTAGAGTATAAAGGTAAGACGTAGATAAATAAATGGAGAGAGAGAGAGAGAGAGAGAGAGAGAGAGAGAGAGAGAGAGAGAGAGAGAGAGAGAGAGAGAGAGAGAGAGAGAGAGAGAAGAATGAAGGAGACAGTAAGAAAGTAAGGGGAAAGGCAAGCAGAGCGAGAGAGCCAGAAAGAGAGCTGCAGTACTTTCTATAGCTCAAGTACATCATTACTGCCCCAGATGCACACACACACACACACACACACACACACACACACACACACACACAGACTGTTCAGAGGCGGATAACAGGTATACGAGGGCACATATGAAAGTTAGATTCAGCTATGCTATGCCACAGGGATTTCAAAAAATACTGATAGTGGTCAGCAAGTCGAATGACCTGGATAAAGAATTATTTGAGGCAGAATCCATACACCACTTTAAGAAAAGGAATGACAGGGTTCACGATTCCCCGGGGGATTGAATTCCATTGTAATCCGACAAATGAAAGTGGAAAGACATACCTGGAGTATACCTAGAGAGGGTTTCGGGGTCAACGCCCCCGCGGCCCGGTCTGAGACCAGTAGTACATTAGTAAAGGAAGTCAGGAGGAAACAGTAAAAAAATGGGTATCAACAAAAATGCGGCTGGGGACATAAGCATTAGCATTAGGCTGGACCATTATACGAGTTGGAGAAATGTGTGCCCGTAGCGCAGTGCCTACAGTGTTGCTCCTTGTAAGGTGGTAGGTGGCAGCATCACTGTTGGATAGCAATCGTTTACCCAGGGTTTTGGTTATACTATGACTTCCAGACTTCTGTTGAGGATTAAAACACCTGTGTAACAGTTGGGTATCTTTATTGATGAAACTTCTGGTCTACACTCAAACACTCAAACACGAGTTAATGGACTGATTACTTCATTTCTATTTCACTACTACTGCTCCCTCTATATTTGACTGAAGAAGCCTGCTGTGTAGGCGAAACGTTTCATCAATAAAGATACCCAACTGCTGCACATGTCTTAATCCTCAACTTGGTATTTTACACCATTTCCAATATCCAGACTTCTGTGTTGGTGACTGCTATCACGGCAGCTTTCCAGCACCTGCGTCTGAATAAATCGTCATCGTGTATTTCCAGTCTGGTCTCATTCTACTCCATAATGTGTTCTGTGTTGGACACTGGAATTATATTGGTCATTCCCGACTGCATGCGTACTTATGTTAACAAACTTCACCGATCTTTCATTTCTCACTAAACGTTAAATAGAAGCTTGAAGATCTACTTAATACATTTACACTCCTAGACGTACGAGGTCCTGATAAAAAAATCCTGTCAAAACTCTGTTGGTTAGGTTAGGTAAGATTTGTCAGGAAACAAGACAAGTGTTTCCTGACGAGGGTCTTTGTCACATGATGACCCGCAGCTGGAAGTTTTGGTCATCTGACCGAGGCCTTCCACTGGCTTACCGGTCCACCCGTATAACAATTATGGATATAATCATAACCAATTCATCCTTCACACCCCTCTGTTGGTCTTTCTGTCATTATGGAAGTAGAAATGTATTTGTCATTTCTGTATATAGATTATAGTCTTCCTGTTCAACTCTTTATCCTCTACACTGACTTAAATGGTAAGTTCTATTTATATTTTATGTATAAATAAAAGGTTCTTTGCTACAAGTGTCTTTTCACTGCCATGTTAAGAGGCTGAGGCAGGAGTCAAGACTCGACCCTTGCCACTACAAATGGGTTAATAGTCTAGTATACGCACACTCACACGCACACACACACACACACCTACTGTATCTTGCTGTCCTGTCTGTCCCTTGCTGCCCTCTGTCTCCTGTCTGTCCCTTGCTGCCCGTTGTCTCCTGTCTGCCCCTTGCTGTCCTCTGTCTCTTGTCTGTCCACTTTTTGTCTAATCTTCACTACTCCTCAGCCTTCTCTTCATCTTCCTTTTCTTATCATCTCTCTTTCCCTCTTTTTTCCCCTTTCCCTTTCCTCTGTGTACTCATTTCCACACTGTCTCCTTATACTCCTCTCTCTCTCTTTTACACAGGGTTTGACAAGGTTAGGTTAAGGATCCTTAACTTTATTGACAAGATAAGGATTCCTAACTTTATTGACAAGCTAAGAGCTGTTACCTACATCAGCTCATTTGAAAGCATTTTTATTGTTATGAAACATAAGTAGGTAACAGGATGAAGTTGGAGCCATCTGTGGGCCACCATTTTCATTTGATTAACTCACTATCTCGTTGATATCATTATGCTGTACGAATGTGTTCCAGACTCGAGTCATCCTGGAGATAAATGATCTCAGATGAAGTGATGTTCTGGAGAAGGCTACAGCCAGAGTCAAGTTGCTGCTTTCTGCCCGTCTTGTGGTACAGAAGCTTGCTTCTCCCTGTCCTCGAAGTGGAGCCAAGTGTGGTACTTTGACAATGTTGGCCTTGTACATAACAGTAAGGCTGCCCACTTCCCTTCTGTGTTGAAGGCTCTGCTGAAATGACAGATATATCCAGGCTGGGTTCAGGCGAGAGATGAGGCGTCTTGCTCTGTTCTCTACTCTGTCAAGCAGTCGCAGATGAGATGGGGGCAGGCAAACCAAGAAAGTGGAGCATACTCAAGGTGTGAGAGTACTTGTGCCTCATACAGAATATTGCAACCCGTACTGTTTAGCAAATGCGAGATACGTCGAAGTGCTGTAAGCTTCCTGGCTCTCTTGTTTGCAAGATTTAAAACGTGATTCTTCATGGTCAGTTTGGAGTCAAATTTCACCCCAAGGATATCAGCTTCTTTCCCAGGTACCAACACACTCCCATTCATACTTACTACTGCTCCGGCATTACCATCATGGTGCCTAAAGACCATCATTTGTATTTTCTCAGGTGCAAATGTTACCTGCCATCGGTTTCCCCAAGCTGATATAGCTCTTAGCTCGCGATTGATGTAGCTTAGAGCAGCTGGCATTTCTTCTCTTGTTTAAGTAAAAGTCAGAGTACAGTCGTCTGCACATGCAGGGGATTCTGGGATGAGATGAAGGAGGTCATTGAAGTAGACATTCCATAACAATGGTCCAAGTACACTTCCTTGTGGAACACTTGTCCCAATAGGATGTCTTGCTGATTCTGTTCCATTGAAAACTACCCTTAGAGATCTACCATGAAGGTAATCACTGAGGAGACATAGTGTAGAGCCTGCAATTCCCAGTGCTTGCAGTTTTGCCAAGAGGCAATGGTGTCTCTTTCTTATGTTTCTCTTCTTAATTTTCTTCCCCTTTTATTTTTTCTTCATCTACTATTGCTGTCTTGTTTAATACTTCCTCTCAGTCTCTCTTCTTATTTCTCATTATCTTTCGCCTCTCTTTCTCCCTCTTCTCTCCCTTCCCCATTTTCCCTCGACTCATCCCTTTGCCACGCCTTATCTCTTCCTTCTCTTCTTCTTTCCCTTCCCTGTCCTCTCTTTCTCTCCCTTTCCTCTCCTCTTCTTCTCTTCCTTTCCTCTCCTCTCCTTCTCTCCCTTCCCTCTCCTCTCCTTCTATACCTTCGCTCTTCCTTCTCCTCAACCTTCCTCCGTTTCCTCTTCTCTCCCTCTCCTCTTCCCTCGCCCACCGCTCCTCGCATCCGCTAATACAGTGTTTGCACGTTCATTCTTGGTTCTATATGCACGCAGAATGAGATAAGAGAATCAGGTGATGATGTAGGTGGAAGAGGAGAGAAGAAGAAGGAAAGGAAGGAAAGGAAAGGAAAGAGAGAAGAAAGTGATACAGGAAACTGAGGAGGAACTGGAATCAAACTAATATCTCATTACTCAGTTAGTATGAACTATTATATATAGAAAGAACTGAAATTATATATATATATATATATATATATATATATATATATATATATATATATATATATATATATATAATGTATATACTGAAATACAATCGCAGACAGACTAAGGTGAGATATAAATTTTTAGCTCAAGATCTTTCACACTATTTTGTGCTTCATCAGGAGCTAAGGTGGGATATAAATCCCATGTATAACGTTATTTCGTTGACAGTGATCGTATGATTCATCTGAACGATAGTATATGACGAGCATACTCTCTAGGGAAATATATCTATTACAGAGCTATGTCATTGCATTACAAATTTGTTTTTTTGTTTTCAAATATATTGATCTTAAGTTCGAATTCTTTATTTTGTATGTCGCAAACCATATCTGCCTTGATGAATAAGACACATGTGTGTCTTGATGAATAAGACACATGTGCAACACTTGGGTGTCTTCGTTGCACATGTATTGCCTATGTGAATTAGTCATCAACTTGTCATTATTGTATACCTCGAAAAATAGTATATATTTCTGCCCCCTTTTCTTTTAAGTCTGAACAAGTAGAGATAATCTTCTTTAAAGTCTCCCATATAAAAGAACATCCTTGAATTCACTTCAAGATGCGTCTGTGCATCTCACCTCCCCCCCATCTCTGCCTTAAGAAATATGTTATGGATTTTTTACCCCCCCCTTCCCCCCTCGAGTCTGTGCCCTTATCCGAAGCGGACGAATGGCGAGAAATTTAGCTGTGCCTTCCTCTGACTTGGCTCCCTCCACACGTCTTTAAAATAGTTGATTTAACTCTCCCTCCAGTTAGGAAGCTTTCCCATTTTGTAAGTATTGATGAGTTTACACCGAAGTGGTGGTGTGTGTGTGTGGGGGGGGGGAAGGAGCTGCAGGGAGCATATCGTAGGCTTCTGAGTAGGTCATCTCCCCATCTTCAGAAGCTGAGAGGGAGCGAGGAGGAGGAGAGAAGTTTTACCCCCAACTTGCTAGAATGCACAGAGAACTACGATATATTCTCTCTCTCTCTCTCTCTCTCTCTCTCTCTCTCTCTCTCTCTCTCTCTCTCTCTCTCTCTCTCTCTCTCTCTCATTTCTTTGATGTTTCTCACCCACTTTCTCTTCCTCGTTGCTTCTTACTGACTGCTACCAAGAGAAAGCTTCCATACGCTGTGCTGGATATCAAAGCATTTTACAAATCAAAATATTTATGGACAACAGCGCTGGTTGTGGTGACACTGGTGGTGATAATAATGACAATAGTACTGGTAGTGATAGTGGTGAAGGAGATTCTGGTGGTGGTGACTTATGCTGCTCAGATTAACCATAGTGATGATAATTTAGCTAAATATAGCAAAAGTGATGTTAGTATCCTTAAATATGCAGGTGAATTAATATATACATGGGGTAGCGCTAATCCAGTGTGAGTCACACAGCGCTTGGAGAATGGGAGGGAGGGGTTCCGGTTCCTTGGATCAAGAGTGTTTGAAGGGTTGGTAATTATAGCCAACTGATAATGACTCAAGAAAGTAAGAACACGAAGGACTTGAAAATAGGGAGTGAATAGATACCATCCACAATGGGAATTAATGGGTCTACGGTCAGGGTTGAAGGGCTCTTGTGTGGGACGGGTGAGGAAATAGGTCTAACTAGTGAGTGAGAGAGAGAGAGAGAGAGAGAGAGAGAGAGAGAGAGAGAGAGAGTGAGAGTGAGAGAGAGAGAGAGAGGGAATGGGGAAGCCTGTGTAGAGTTCTTGTGGAGACAACACCTAGACATCTTAAATTTTACTGAAAAACATATCTTCTTCTCTTCTTTCTTTTTCTTCCTCTTCCGCTTTTTATCCTTTGTCTTTCTTTTATTCTTTTTCTTCATCTTTTCTTCGTCCTCCTTCTCTTCCTCATTTTCCTCCTCCTCCTCCTCCTCCTCTTCTTCTTCTTCTTCTTCTTCTTCTTCTTCTTCTTCTTCTTCTTCTTCTTCTTCTTCTGACTACTACTTTACTACTACTACTACTACTACTACTACTATTACTACTACTGCTGCTACCACCATTACTACTACCACTACTACCATTACTACGACTACTACTACTAATAATAATAACCCGATTCACCATCTTTTCCAATTTCTTTTTTTCAGTTGTGTGGGTCAGCACTTGTCTGGTGCCCAAGTGTCAGCACTTGTCTGGTGCCCAAGTGTCAGCACTTGTCTGGTGCCCAAGTGTCAGCACTTGTCTGGTGCCCAAGTGTCAGCACTTGTCTGGTGCCCAAGTGTCAGCACTTGTCTGGTGCCCAAGTGTCAGCACTTGTCTGGTGCCCAAGTGTCAGCACTTGCCTGGTGCCCAAGTGTCAGCTGATGATTAAATAGAACAATAAATAAGCTATACATTATTTTTGATATACTTTGATGAGTTTCGAGGGTTTTCCTATTCCCGCGGTACCGGCTCTGGTCTAGAATTGTCTGCTGCCTGCCCGGTCAACCAGGCTGTTGCTGCTGGCGGCCCACTGGTCCACATATCCATCACAGCCTGGTTGATCTGGCACCTGACGGAGACATGATGGTGGTGGTGTTGGAGGTGGTGGTGGAGGTGGTAGTGATGGGGATGGTGATGACAATTACAGCCATGCTATAGAAATGGGCCTATCCCACCCTATTTTCGACGCTCCTGCCAATCTTTTTTTTTCCATTTTGGTTGGAGTGTGGGTGGGGGGATTGATAGGTGGGGGTTGAAAGGAGGTAGGCGAATGTGGGTGGTGGGGGTTGGAAGTTAGAGGGGTGGTGAGTGGGTTGAGGGGCGGGGTGGAGGGTGGATTTTTTGGGTGGAGAGTAGTGGTGGGGCGGGAGCTTGGGTAGTGTGTTAGTGGAAGGACGGGCGGGAGGTCGTGGGTGAGTGGGTTGTTGGGCGGGAGGGAGGGCAGTAGCTGGGTGGGACCTTGTGGGTGGTAGGGCCTGTGGGTGGATCCAGGTGGGTACTTGGGCGGGTGGGTGGTGGGTCGGTCGGGTGGGCGGGTCAGGGTGCCTGCCAACCGGGGTTGTATGCACACAGTGTTCCATTCGTCTCGCCAGACTTCGACTTCAAGAAAAATCACTTATTACATTCCAGATATCATTTATTAGCCACAAATCTACAAATAAACTATGGCTGCTTCTCATTCCACACACCTTCCCCAATTTCAAGTCAATATACTCAAGACACTTAATTATAAAACACTCAGTGCTTAACGAGTCAATGTAGGAATTTCCAAACCCAAAAAGAAGAAAGATACAACAAATTTATTGAAGCACTTTATGTCGAAGCCGAGGCCAAGAGGCGCGAACACCGTTGCATCTTGCACGTGCATTCTTCCCCTCCTCCCGAGGCACTTGATTCTCCTCTCAGGCCCCGGACCAAGAAGGCTCTGAGGGGGAGGGAGAGCCTCGGCAGGGGACACAACCTTTTCAGAAATTACGAGATCTCACTCCCCGGAATGTAGGGAAGGCGGCCCATGTCAGCCTACTCATTAAACTTACTAACCTGGTGTCCCCACTGGCTGCAACTCAGTCTCCTCTCTGAGCAAAGTCTGAGTCTGGGGGACACAAAATCATGCATGTTCTCTGTGACCGGGGCGTCTTAGATGCAGAGATGAGGGGTAAAGAGTAGTTGGCAGCCGTGCCCCGCGGCATCTTGAGCTAGAGTACATTAAAGGTGCGCGTTCCTTGCAAGAAACTCCACTAGTGAATACACGCTTTTTTTTTTCTCCACTGCATTCACATTTGGTGGTTGAATGGACGGCTTATGTGCGAGTGATTTTATGTGTAAACGACACATGTAGAGTGGAGGGTACATTTCTAAGTCGGTGGCTTGGACATGCTAGGTGGCGTCTCCAGCGCTGAGGGAAACTTTGAACTTCTTCACTTGATCCATAAAAAACTCTAGGGAGAGGGAGAGCAAGAGGAGGGATGGAGGAGAGAAAGGCTGCTTCGAAAGTAAGGAGGATTGAGTTAATGAGTGCGTATGTGCTCACGGAGCTTTATCTGCTATGTCGAGCTCCAGCTCCTTTTCGTTTTACTTGTTTTATCATTTTCACTGTTTAGCAGCGGACACAACATTTCTGCAAATTCCAATTTTTGCCTAGAATAAGTTGTGAACTGCTTTATTGTGGCATTTCTCCATCATTATATCAAATTTTTCAATGTAACACATGTTTTTGTCACGATTTCATTTATATGGTGTTTTATGTGTTAATCTTCATGTGTTTGCGTACATAATTGTGTTGGCAGGAGTCGATAGGTAGCTCGTATCAATGATTCAATTGTTTCACTGTGTCCTGGCCTCCAGGGCCAGATCATACCTACTTTTAAAACTGTGATGGGTGCCTCTTCCACCCCTTCTACTTCGTGTCATTCTCTAAAGTCTACGTGGCTCGTCTGCATCTTTAGCTGTCATCTACATTACATGGACACACCTTCTTTTATCTCAGCCTGATTCAAGCAATCCCTTCTAGCTTCCTGTATATTTGGTATGTCATGATTATGTGTCCCCGGTCCTCCTATTTTTTAAAGATGTTAGGATGAACTTCGTAAATCACTAACGTAGTTCATCCTCATTCAATGCTCATTTATATTACGTTAATTTACTTACGAGGTAGTCAACGTCAGTTCATGTATGTGCATATTGTTTTCTTTATTTAAAGTTAGATTGGGTTACAAGAGGTTAGGATAGACGGCAAAAGCATATTTAAATGTATGTTTAATCACAATTAAGCAAAATTTAAAAAAAAATTGCCTCCATAAGTCTAGCAGAGAGTAACCAGGAAACGTTGAAATCTGCACGATAATCACTGGTGGTGCCTCATCAGTTCTGGTATCACCTCCGTTACGAGTCACTGGATCTTCTCGAATTTCTTATTCATGTTTGTGTACTCGCCGGGATGTGTTTGTAGAGGTCAAGTCTTTGCTCTCGGTCGTCTCTCTTAAGCTCCGTTGCCTTTCCAGTCCTCTCGTTCCTATTCGTCAAAATGTGTTGATAGTTAATCTGCACACTGGGAGCCACCAGCCATACCAACCTCTCATTAGACTTTTGGTCCTTTATAGCGGAGAGAGAAACTTCATATTTTGCCTTTTTTTTGTGCCAAAATAATATACAAAACTGTCACCACTTCACACCATTCAAAACTATCACAACTACCCAGCACTTACATTCCTTTTGTAATTATTAATTGAGTGTAATTCTTTGATTTTTAACAAGCAGTGTGTATGCCTGAGTGCATGCGTGTAATGAAGTATAGTTTGATTCTATCCAACCTGCCGGTTCTATTTTTTCATTATTTAACAAAATTGGATACATCAGCAGTGCGCTGCTACCCTATTCTATATGAGAGTCACACAGTGGAAACAAAAACTAATTGTGTTTTCCCTGTCATATTCCATCATCAGGTGTTGAAATCTGTCGGCCATGGTGTTACTGAAGAGGCTGTGCTGAGCAATAGTCTTCGGTGTAGCTGCAAAGTTGTGAAACTTGCTGAAAGTAATCAGAGAAAAGAACTATATATTCCCTGCCTTAATGTGAAATAGACGATTATTTAAGAAAATATATTCATGATTTAGCTCGCTGGTAAAGCATCCTGATGTCTCGGGTCTTTTGCAGTGATCGCTATTTTGAGCTTTGAACCCCGAGGAATTTTTATTAGGTCTTAGAATCTAACTGGATTCATAAGATATCAATTTTGCTTTGTGTTTCTCTCGATTTCCTTCATTTCTTGTCAGCAAACTTCGTTTTTCAAACCTAGCTCCTTTTTTTTTCTACTTATGATTCCACAGGAAAATCTCTCTATCATATATCTCTTATTCTTCCTGCGATATTTTAGAGTCGTAACTAAATTATTTTAAAAACGTTTCATTATTTCTTTGTACAATATAAATGAGTTATTATTCTTACATTTACAGGTTTAAGATTATTTGTAGGTATGCAATCCTTCTTAAAATATGGCAGGAAAATGACTGTTTGCGATTAAATTTTAAATTATATATATATATATATTATATATATATATATATATATATATATATATATATATATATATATATATATATATATATATATAATATATAATATATATATATATATATATATATATATATATATATATATATATATATATATATATATATATATATATATGCAAGAACACTATGAAATAGAAGATTCAAGTTTCTGATACTCACATTATCATAGTTCCTTGATAATGTGAGTAGTCACGAAAGCGTTTCATATGGATTCTTCTATTTTATATCATGTTTACTGTGATCTTTGCATATATATATATATATACTATATATATATATATATATATATATATATATATATATATATATATATATATATATATATATATATATATATGTCGTGCCGATTAGGTAAAACTTTCGATTTTGGCTTAAATAGCAACGCTCACCTTGCCATATAAGACAAGTGAAAATTTGTGTATGCAATAATTTCGCCAAAATCAATCTGAACATAACGAAAAAAATATATTCCATTGTGTTTGTGTATTATTAAATTAATGTTAACGTATCTAAAATATATTTAGTTGGGTTAGGCTAAATTAAATTGCGCTGGTTTTAATAAGGTTAGGTAGGTTTTCAAAGTTTCTCTTGCTACAAAATTATAAATTCTTACATTAACATAAATGAAAAAAATATATCTTTAAACGTATAAGAGAAAATTTTAGAAAGGACTTAATTTTAGATGAGTTCTTGCTAATTGACCAGTTTTACCTAATCGGCACGACATATATATATATATATATATATATATATATATATATATACTATATATAGGATGGGGTCCACCTCTGGTGTAAATTGTGGGACCCATAGCCTCGGAGAAGTGGATAAAAAGGCTTCAAGGAAGAATATTTAAATTTCTTTCTGAAGCCATTTGAATATTAGACTTCCCCTACCACCCCCTCTTTTAATTGTGCATAAACTTTATTTCAAGACAAAATACATTGACAAAATACATTGACAAGAATACAATAGGGAGTAAAACAACATAGATAACAACTCAGAGCTATATGTCAAATACTTCGTCCAGCTCCCCGGCAGTGGGCCGCATGCCCAGAATCCTGCAGGCATTTTCCCTCTGGATCGCAACACTGAGTCTCTGAAAGAGGAAGCTGGTCGCTCTGTGGGCCTTGGTTTCTATGATGAGTTTTTCATCCAGCTCTTTGAGAAACTTTAGAGCACACTTGCTCCATGATCCAATGGTCTCTGACCCTATTGGGATGAAGTTATAGCAAGGGGGAAGGCCTTCATATTTGCGAGTCTTCTGGGTTTCCCTGTGGCTGGCAGCTCAACCCCCTTCGGCTACGAAGTAATGACAAGTAGGTGTCTGCCATTGTGGCAGCACAGGTGTAGTCCCAAGCAATCTGCTTACCATCCTTCCAGGGTAGCATAGTGGCTCCATCAGGACGCTTTTGACTTCCATCAGACCTCTGCACTTGAGGTTCCCGTTGAGCTGGGCAACGGGCTGTGGCGAGGCTTCTCTTTATGATGTCATTGATCTCCTCATGTCTAGCATACTTCCCTTCTGATGTGTGACACACGAGACCATGAAGTCCGAATTGATCAGCCATCGCCCTGCCGCAAATACACCAATGTTCGGTGAGTATGGGGGCGGCTAGGCGAAGAGCAACACCAATCCGAATGGCCTGTGGGTCGAGTCGAGTTCCCAGAGAGGAATTGGGAACAGCTAGAAGAAAATCTCCTGAGTGTGGTGCCTTCACCGATAGGAGACGAGCTTTGTCCTTTCCTGAAGCTTTGGTAAGCATTGTGTTGGCAATTTTTTCCATGATCGGTTTGTCCGAGTGGGACTGTTTGTGCTCTTTGGGAGGAGATGGTCTACTGGAGGATATATATATATATATATATATATATATATATATATATATATATATATATATATATATATATATATATATATATATATATATATATATATATAATTAGCAAGAACTCCTTTAAAATTAAGTCCTTTCCAAAAATTTCTCTTAAAAGCTTAAAGATATATTTTTTTCATTTATGTTAATGTAAAAAATAATAATTTTGTACCAAAAGAACCTTAGAAAACTTACCTAACCTTATTATAACAAGCACAATTTAATTTATCCTAATCCAACAAAATATATTCTAGATAAGTTTACAATAATTTAATAACAAACAAACACAATGAAACATATTCTTTTTCGTTAAGCTCAGAATGATTTTTGTGAAATTATTCCATACACAAATTTTCACTTGCCTTATTCGGCAAGAAGAGCATTGCTATTTAAGCCAAAATCGCAAGTTTTACCTATTCGGCACGACATATATATATATAAACTTCACTAGAAGATTTGAAGCCAATTAGAAGAAGCATTCTCTAGGCTTGGTACCCGATAATTAAAAATTTATTAACCATCTTAAAAAAATGACAAACTTTCATCTATATAGTCTAAACTTATTGTGAATAATCTGATCGATAAAATGCATTATCCATTAATAATTAAAGCTTTTCAAAAAAGGCATGCTTAAGTTATTTAGCAAAATATAATACAACACCATTTTAAAGATAAAAATGGCAATTGGCATCTGAACACTTCGATAACCGATCCAACCTTCTTCTTTGTCGGATACAACATTGTTGAAAGTTTGAAGCCAACCAGAGGAGGCTTCCTCAGGTTATTACAGAGATTCCAATATCCAGGAACGGTCTGTATAAAACTGATCAAGGGGGCCACCTGCACATGGCGATGAATGTATTAACCTTTCCCTAGTTACAGTTAACTAGAAAATTTCAAGCCATTAAGTTAAATCGTTCTTAACTTATAAACGAAAGCCTAAAATTAAGATAAGTACTGTCAACAACTTAATTAAGTTTTTGACATTGCATAATTATTAAGCACAATATATAATAATGTACGTGCCACTTCGGGGAAACTTAATAATTATAATAATCTTACGAGGTGTAAGGCATTACGAGTTAAAGTAAGATTTTGTGTGTTATCTTAGACGAACGTGGTACTTGTGAGCCTGGTGAGAGGATTTTGGAGTGAACTTTATTGATTGAGATGGTGAAGTAGTTATTAGCAATTAGCAAAGTCAGTATGGATAACCTCTTGACCTGGCTGCTCGCACGTTGGATGAAGCCTGCACGCCTCACAGCCGGCCAGCTGCATTCATCTATATATGGGGAGGCATGCACGGTGCGTTCATGCTTGCTTGCTGGTTACCTACTTGCTTACCTTCCTAATTGCTCATCTTTCTCCCTGCTTATCTCCTTGTTTGCTTCCCTGCTCGCTTGTATACCTCTCTACCAACACTCTGCAAGCTTATCTGTACATCTTCCTGACGGCTTCCCAGGTTGCATTTATGCTTCAAAACAGCATACCACCCAGGCTAGTCTGCCAGCCTGTGTTAATGCGCAT
Source organism: Cherax destructor (assembly GCA_009830355.1). Classification (NCBI taxonomy): domain Eukaryota; kingdom Metazoa; phylum Arthropoda; class Malacostraca; order Decapoda; family Parastacidae; genus Cherax; species Cherax destructor. The sequence continues at coordinate 557,614 of WNWK01000281.1, forward strand.
GACTCCTTAAATGCATTTATGTTGACGTGTCAACGTGTACTGACACCCAGCATATCTGCATGCTCGCTCTGCATTCCTGCCTGACTTACCCGCATACCCTCCGATAGATTTCCTTCTTACGGAAACATTCACCATGCTTATAAAAGCTGTGCACAGAGACCGTTTAGTCTGTGGAAAGTGTGGAAGCTCTGTAGGGATTATTAGGGTTGTGTAATTTAGGATTACTATCTGTACTGTGTGTGTGTTTCGTGAAGCGTTATGCCTTGTAGGTTATTCAGAGTGAGGAGTTGTGGAGGCTTGATCCTCCGTTTGTTAGTAGCAAATAGTGATTTACAAGTATGTGATAAGTGTAGTGTAAGTTGCCTTGTGAGGCTGTTAAGCTTCTGTAATGTGTAATTTTTTTTTTCAGAAGAGTGTCTGATATATTTAGGGAGTACGAGGTTAAATATTTTCTTCACATTATATTCAGATTCTTGCTTGTTTATTAAAACACCTGAGCATGAGGAGTGTGCTTCGTCAGTTTCTGCGTCTGAGTGTCGTAATAAACAGAATCAGTAATATTAAACAATCCTCGCAGGTTTAGGTAGGTTCGCCAGGACGGGTCTGGGCCGGGGTCTTCTTCATGCGGTAACCCGGGTAAATCCTTGCAGCTACCTTCTTAGTACTAGTATACAATCCTCGCAACTAGCTTCTTCCTGCAACTATTAGTATGCAATTACCATCAGCTTGTGGGAATAAGACACATATGCATAATCAAATCATTCACTGAAGAAGACCTTTCGCCTTCTGTAGCGGCTGATACAATATGCCACAGCAGTGACTGTTATAAAACTCTCCTATTGTAACCATCGTGGCTTAATGGTAGAGCGTAGGGACTGCCGAGTTTATAATATATATATATATATATATTACCTAAGTTATACATTGACTGTCAGATATGATGAGGAGACTGACCTCCTTGTGACTATTGCAGTACTGGTCGACTTCTCTATCTTCACTTAATTTTATTGGTGTGAGAAAATGAGACAGAATGAAAGTGAAAGAGAATGTGAAAGTGAGTAGGTTGGAGGTTCAACGAGAGATGGAAAGAGGGGATGAGGAATAAAGAGAATACAAGAGAGTAAAAGCGGAAAGCTAGAGAGTAAAACTTGAATTACAAAGTGAGGGCGAGAGAATATAATAGAGCGAGGACGACGAATGAGAAGAAAGTGAAGAAGCAAAAAAAAAAAAGCGAAGAAAGAAAGGACAGAAAAGCTAGGAGACAGACGTTAAGAAACAGTGAAAGGCAGCAAGAGAGACAAAGAGATCGTTAAATAGAAAGGTGGAGGAGGCAATACAATTAAGGAGAGAGAGAGAAAGAGAGAGAGAGAGGGAGGTGGGGGGATGACGAACCCGCATCTTGGTCTACGGGATCTTATTACCACCTGGTGAGTCGAAATAACGGAGTTACATTGCCACCCTCTTCTGTCTCTCTCTGTCTCTGTCTGTCTCTCTCTCTCTCTTTCTCTCTATCTCACGCCCCCTCTCCTTCTCCCCCCATTAGCTCAACAACTATGGGTAAACAAATGGGGAACGCTCTTAGGGAGAAGATCGTAAACTTTCTTGGAGATTAACTTAATCACCGGGAATCTACATGGATTTTGACTAACAAGAGATCATCCCTAATAAACCTGCTAGATCTCTTCTGGTCTGTGTACAAAAACATAGACGAAAATGTCCCAAAATAAGTAATATACCAAGATTTTCAGAAAGCTATCAACAATGTAACGCTTTAAACACTACTGACCAGAAATAAAGACCCACTATATAAAGCATAGAAGAGCTGGATGGACAGGTGTTATGTCTAACATATGAAGACAATTAAGAAAGATCTAAAAGGCACAATACCGTGACTGGAACAATACAAAAATAACCCGCACATAGAGAGGAGCTTATCACGACACGACGTTTCGGTCCGACTTGGCCCATTTACAAAGTCACACTGACTTTGTAAATGGTCAGCTCAGAGTAGAACATTCTCGGGGTCATAACTTAATTAAGCTCTACGTTGAATGTTTGTCTCAATAAAATTGTTTTTTTTCCTACTTTGTCGTCATATCATAACGAGTGGCTCATTAATAGGAAGTAACCAGTAACGCAGTGAGTCGAGAAGAGCATCAGTCAGTAGCTGGGTGTAAAGAGAGGAGTTCCTCAGGAATCCTTATTCTAATACTCTTCACCATTTTTTGTAAATGATCTTCAAATGGGACTTATATCTTAAATAGGAAACTTTGTGAACGGTATAAAACTGGATAGAACGCAATGTCCACGGCTGAGTGTATGACTGGAAGGCTGAGTGTATGACTGGAAGGCTGAGTGTATGACTGGAAGGCTGAGTGTATGACTGGAAGGCTGAGTGTATGAGTGACTGGAATGCTGAGTGTATGACTGGAAGGCTGAGTGTATGAGCGACTGGAAGGCTGAGTGTATGACTGGAAGGCTGAGTGTATGAGCGACTTGAAAGCTGAGTGAATGACTGGAAGGCTGAGTGTATGAGTGACTGGAAGGCTGAGTGTATGACTGGAAGGCTGAGTGTATGAGCGACTGGAAGGCTGAGTGTATGACTGGAAGGCTGAGTGTATGAGTGACTGGAAAGCTGAGTGAATAACTGGAAGGCTGAGTGTATGAGTGACTGGAAGGCTGAGTGTATGAGTGGCTGGAAGGCTGAGTGCATGAGTGACTGGAAGGCTGAGTGTATGAGTGACTGGAAGGCTGAGTGTATGAGCGACTGGAAAGCTGAGTGAATGACTGAAGGCTGAGGTATGAGTGACTGAAGGCTGAGTGCATGAGTGACTGGAAGGCTGAGTGCATGAGTGACTGGAAGGCTGAGTGCATGAGTGACTGGAAGGCTGAGTGCATGAGTGACTGGAAGGCTGAGTGCATGAGTGACTGGAAGGCTGAGTGTATGAGTGACTGGAAGGCTGAGTGTATGAGCGACTGGAAAGCTGAGTGAATGACTGGAAGGCTGAGTGTATGAGTGACTGGAAGGCCGAGTGTATGAGTGACTGGAAGGCCGAGTGTATGAGTGACTGGAAGGCTGAGTGTATGAGTGACTGGAAGGCTGAGTGTATGACTGGAAGGCTGAGTGTATGACTGGAAGCCAAGTGCCCACGGAATGACATTACAAAGCACTTTCAACAAAGCAAATTTTTATGATGACAAAATTTCGTTGTATCACACCAGGAATATAATATCGTCTATAGTATAGCTACAATACACCTGTCATTGTTTTTCTTCTGCTAAATATACCCACGTTTTCCTCTTTCTATATCGCAACGGAAAAGCTCCTGGTGAGCGAAACTTATCCTGAGAAAGTCTCCAAAACGTTGCTGACATATGTTGACCTAGTAAATTCTAGCTATGTTGTAAGTGTCTATCTGCTGAGCATTCAGACAGCCCTGGAAAGAGCCCTGGGAAGAGCCCTGGGAAGAGCCCTGTGAAGAACCCTGTGAAGAGCCCTGGAAAGAGTCCTGGGAAGAGCCCTGGAAAGAGCCCTGGAAGGTGAGTTTAAAAAAAATGGGGGTTAACTATCTCAAACGTGAGAATAAATTTATTCAGAGGCGGGACGCCACCAAGTGACAAAAAACGCTGCATGTAGTGAAGTCTTTAACGGCGCAATGTTTCACCCCAGTGGTGAGTGAAACATCTTACAATTAAAGACTTGAAAGCAAACTGCTGAAGACAAAATAAAAGAAACTATGAGTGGCACAGGTAGATATTCTGAGCTTCTAACGCCAGAATCTATATTTACTCTCTATAACACACTTGTTAGAACCTTCCCCCCCCTTCCCCCTCCGTCTTCAATATGTTATCTAGTTTTAGCCCCTAAATTACTTAGAAGATGAGGATAGACTAGAGAAAGTGAAGACTAAGCTTATAGAATCATTAAGAAAAAAGAAAACATGCGAAGAAAGGCTCATTGCGCGAAACGTGTCCTACCTTAGAAACACTCTTGACGTATTGAACGGAATGAAACGTCGACATAAGTGATTCATAACTGCGAAGAAAATTTTCTTTGCAGTTATAGATTATTGATGTAGACTGCCCACTGAAGCAGGTCAGGTTAGGTAAGGTTGGTCAGGAAACAGAACAGGTGTTTCCTGACGCGGGTCATATGATGACCCGCCGCTGCAGCTTCTGGTCATCTGACCGAGGACTTCTATTAATAAAAAGTGCGCTTGTTTTCTAAACACCTTGATTCATTCGCCCAATGTTTCCAGCATGCTGTATGTCCGGAGCTAGTGAGGGGCAAGGAGAGAGCCTTCTGCTATACTATCCTCATATCAACTATCCAACTATCTGTGTGTATGTGTGTGTGTGTGTGTCTGTCTGTCTGTCTCTGTCTCTCTCTGTCTGTCTGTCTCTATGTCTCTCTCTCTGTCTCTCTCTCTGTCTCTCTCTCTGTCTCTCTCTCTGTCTCTCTCTCCCTCTGTCTCTCTCTCTCTCTCCATTTCTCGTTTCATTTTACTTTCTGATATATATTTTTAGCTTCTCTCGTCTTTCCTCTTTCATTTCATTGTTCCATTCCTTCTCGTTCTCTTTCCATATATTTTTTATTAATTCTTTTGCTCATTTACTTTCGTCCTCATTTGCTTTCTTATTCCCTCCCGCTTCCCTTTGTCTCTTTCTCTTCCTAGCTCCCTGCTCTTCCTCCAGTCCTCCTCCTTCTCCTTCTCCTTCTCCAGTCCTCCTCCTCCTCCTCCTCTGCTACCATTAATCATTTTTGGGCCCCTCTCCATCCATCTTCTCTTCCGTCTAGTTCCTTCCATTCATACTTGTTGAAGTGTGTCATTAACCGGCCCCTTCTCTCGTCTCTAAGCTTTCCATTTTTTCTTATGCCTTTTCTCCCTCCCCCTTTCTTCTTTCCTTCACCCCTCTCCTTCTCTCTCTCTCTCCCTCTCTCCCTCGCCCACTTTCTCCTCGATTTTCTTCCCCTCCTCCTTCTCCTCTTCCTCCTCCTCCTCTCGTATTCTATTAAGCTCCTTCCCCATCCCTTTCTTCTTCTACTCTCTTTCCCCTCTCTTATCCATCTCCCTTCCCCTCTTTTCCCTCTTATCTTCTGTTCCCCTTCCTCTCCCTCTACCCAGCCACTCTTTCTCCCTCTATCCAGCACCTCCCTTTCCTTCTACCCAACTCCTCCCTCTCCCTCTATCAATCCCCTCCCTCTCCTTCCATCCAGCCCCTCCCTCTCCCTCTATTCAGTCCCTACGTCTCTCCAGCCCCTCTCTCTCCTTCTATCCAGCCACTCCCTCTCTCTCCTCCATATCCCTCTCACCCTCCCTTCTTCTCCTTTCTTCCCCCTTCCCCTCCTCTCCACCTCTCCCCGCTCTTTCCCCTCTCCCTCCGCTCTCTATCTCCCCCTCCCGTCTTCCCCTCGCTCTCAGCGGCTCTTAGTAAAGATGGACACGGCAGCAACGTTGAAATTTTAATTACGGGCAAAGCGCCTCCACTCTTAGCGTCTTTGGTGACGTTACCTGGACCCTGGGTCAGGGGCTTTGTTGGTGGGGAGTGGGGAGGTGTGAGGGTGTGGGGGAGTGGGAGAGGAGTGTGGGTCGGGGTGGAGAGGGAGTGGGGATGTGGGGGGGGGGAAGAGGGAGTTGGGAGGTGTGGGGGTTGGGGAGGAGATGGAGTGGGAGAAGAGAGGGGTGGGGAAGGAGAAGCTGTATGGAGAAGGGGTGGGGGAAAAGGTGGTGGGAAGGAGAGGGGATGGAGAGAAGGGGTGGTGAGAAAGACGTGGGGAGGAGAAGGGGTGGGGAGGGGAAGAGAGGGGAGATGTAGGGGAGGGATAGATAGACCGAGAGATGGAAAAGAGGAGATGGGAGGAGGAAGGGGGAAACGGAAAAGGAGATGGAAAATGGGGGAGGAGAGTTAGAAGAGCGGAAGGGGGGAGAAGAGGGAGGGAATATAAGGTAAGGAAGAGGAAGGTAAAGATAAGGGAAAGAAGGAGGAGAGAGAGGTGGAGAAGTAGGTTAAGAAGCAAGGAAAGATTGTGAAGAGAAGGGAGAGCGGAAATAGAAGAGAGGAAGGAGTTTAGAGGAGGGGAAAGGTCAGGAAAAAGAAAAGAGAAAGAGGGGAAGATGGGAGAGACTGGAGATTGAAAGAGAATGAGAAGAAAGGGGAAGAGAATAGAGGGAAGAAGTGGGATTAGGAGATGGGGTAGTGGAGGGGGAGGAGGAGAGGATAGAAGAGGAAAGAGAGAGAGAGAAAGAGGAACTATAAGAAGGAAGTAAGGAGAGAAGAGGAGTGGTCGGCTCTCTTCCTGGGGTGGAAATTGAATTCATTATTTTCTCTTTCTTTAATTTCTTTATTTTCTCCGTCTCTCGCGCTGCAAAGACAGTCAAATGGGTGACTGATGAAGGTGCCTTAAACAGTGAAAAGCCGACATAGCTTTTTTTTCTACTGCACTCAGTGGCTTCTCGTTTTCTGTCTGCCCTTAACACTTTTGTTATCGTCTTTATCAAGTTTGTGTGTGTGTGTGTGTGTGTGTGTGTGTGTGTGTGTGTGTGTGTGTGTGTGTGTACTTACCTATTTGTGGTTGCAGGGGTCACGTCACAGTTCCTGGCCCCGCCTCTTCGCTGGTCGCTACTAGGTCCTCACTCTCCCTGCTCCATGAGCTTCATCATACCTCGTCTTAAAACTGTGTATGGTTCCTGCCTCCCCTACGTCACTTGCCAGACTATTCCACTTCCTGACGACTCTATGACTAAAGAAATACTTCCTAACATCTCTTTGACTCATCTGAGTCTTCAACTTCCAATTGTGACCCCTTGTTTCTGTGTCCCATCTCTGGAACATCCTGTCTCTGTCCACCTTGTCAATTCCTCTCAGTATTTTGTATATCGTTATCATGTCTTCCCTAACCCTCCTGTTCTCCAATGTCGACAGGCCGATTTCCCTTAACCTTTCTTAGTAGGACATTCCCCTTAGCTCCGGAACTAGTCTTGTTGCAAACCTTTGCACTTTCTCTAATTTCTTGACGTGCTTGGCCAGGTGTGGGTTCCAAACTGGTACTGCATATTCCAGTGTGGGACTGACGTACACGGTGTACAGAGTCTTGAACGATTCCTTACTAAGGAATCGGAACGCTATTCTCAGGTTTGCCAGGCGTCCATATGCTGCAGCAGTTATCTGGTTGATGTGCGCCTCAGGAGATGTGCTCGGTATTATACTTACGCCAAGATCCTTTTCCTTGACTGAGGTTTGCAGTCTTTGGCCATCTAGCCTATACTCTGTCTGCTGTCTTCTTTGCCCTTCCCCGATCTTCATGACTTTGCATTTGGCGGGGTTAAATTCAAGGAGCCAGTTGCTGGACCAGGTGTCCAGCTTGTGCAGGTCTCTTTGTAGTCCTGCCTGATCCTCATCCGATTTAATTTTACTCATTAAATTCACATCATCTGCAAACAGGGACACTTTCCGTCATGTCATTCACATATACCAAAAACAGCAATGGTCCTAGGACTGACCCCTGTGGAACCCCGCTCGTCGCAGGCGCCCACTCCGACACCTCGCCACGTACCATGACTCGTTGTTGCATCCCTGTCAGGTATTCCCTAATCCACTGCAGTGCCCTTCCTGTTATACGTGCCTGATCCTCTAGCTTTTGCACTAATCTCTTGTGAGTAACTATGTCGAAGGCCTTCTTGCAGTCCAAGAAAATGAAATCTACCCACCCCTTTCTCTCTCTCTGTCTCGTGTGTGTGTGTGTTTGGAGCTGGAGGAAGTCAGGTCCACCCACATCTCCAATACTTCTGTTACCAAGAAGTCGCTGGTTCTACTTTTTATTCCAAATGCTTATTAATGCTAAAACAAAGAAGAAACAAAAGTAACTGTTAGTACAAGATTCTCTCTCTCTCTCTCTCTCTCTCTCTCTCTCTCTCTCTCTCTCTCTCTCTCTCTCTCTCTCTCTCTCTCTCTCTCTCTCTCTCTCATTTATTGCCCCCTCTTTCATGTCTTTCAAAGTTTTTACACTTTTCTTTTGCTTCTTATCTACTATTTAGAGAAGCGCCTGAAAGAGAGATCCACTATAAATTTATGCTGCATTGGTGCAAATTTACTAATTTACTAATATAATTAATATAATATAGAAAATTGTTTGTCCTATGATAACTGGAGAATTGCTCTTCTGACTGGCTTCAAACTTTCAACACTTGAGTATTTTGCTCAGTGGAAAGTTTGCATTGTTATTAAATCGTATAAATATTTTTTTTATAAAATTTTCATAAGTAAAATTTTATATTGGTTTCCGTGCAATAACAGGAAAATGCCTCTTCCGATCAGTTTTCAACTGCATCTGCCTTAAAAAAAAAGTATTTAGATTCGTTTTGGGTTGTGTCGGTGCCAATTTTCCCTTTTCGTTGAAGTGGAGAAAATGGGATATTGGTTTCCATGTGATAACTTGTGAATGACTTCTCCGATTGGCTTCAAACCTTCAGCACAAATTGTATCTTGCAGCAACGTCTGGATGGTTAGTGGACTCTGACTGCAAGTTTTTTTTTAATGATAAATCTTAGATTTGCTGAAAATGGTCCATGAAAACATTTAAACTTTCCTTTCTATGGCATTTTTCACTTAAGCAAATTTACAATAGTTACCCCAGTCAGTGTAAAGCAATATTACCCGATGTACTGTGTTATTGGGCTTCTAAAGGGGGTTGATGCACGGCTCCTGGTCCTGTAAAGGGCGCTAAGCTACAAGTGATAAACATTCTGAATGTTAAGCTAAATATCCTGGTGCTAGTGAATGTTTTGATGGCCGGCTACTCAGCCTCGTGGGATAGTTTAGCCAGACTTCCTAGTGAGTTTTATATTTGGCTGTAGTAAAAACTTATGGGTCACCCTGTTAACAAGCATTATAGGGTTATGGGGTTTTAGGTTTCGGGGGGATACCCTTCTCGGATAGCGCGACTACTAAAACCCATTTACTTATTATTATTATTATTATTATTATTATTATTATTATTATTATTATTAATGTTAATGATTATTATTATTATAATTATTAATGATAATTATTATTAATTTTTATTATTAATTATTATTATTAATTGTTATTATTAATTATTATTAATTATTATTAATAATAAAAATAATGATAATAATAATAAGTATTCTCCGAAAGGGAAATACTTGTTATGGCTTCAGTGGATAACTTAAGAATACTTTTCTTCTGTTTAGCTTTAAACATTCAGGTAGAAAGTTGAAGGTGTTATTGTGCTGTGCAAGTGGCCACTCTGCCATTTTTTGCAACCCAGAATCTTATTTTGGATTCCAAGAAATAACCTACGAACGCTTCTGCTCCGCTTCAAACTTTCAACACTAGTGCATCCTACTTATTGGAAGTCCTGTGATATTCCTCATGCCACAGACATCTGCATATCACAAGATTTTTTAGCTGATGTTAAAAGGAATTGTTTGTGTTCTTTTTCCTTTCCATACCTTGAGAAGGCTTCTTCCGAATGGTTTCAAATTTTTAACACTGATGCATCATAGTTTTAGGTTAAGTAGTTACACATTTGCCTATTTTCTAACTTAATTTATAAAGTGAGCTTACTGTTTTTTTGTGATAACTTATTTATTGCTGGTATATTTTGCTCAAGGAGCGCATTCTTAATTATAAAGAACAAATTCTGATATTGGTTTTCTGTGACATAACTAAAGAACGCTTCTCCCGATCGCTTCAAACTTGTTTTTAACATCTGTGAGTCTTAGGTCAAAGTTTTGATTTGGTTAATGGGCTCTGGTGTTACTTTGAACTTGTTATAGGAAGTGAAGGTTAGAGTCACTTCTGATCGTATTTCTTGAAATATCTCTTCGTATCGGGTTCATATTTTCAATGCTTGTGTGTCCGACTTAGAGGCAAGTTGAAATTTTTAGTGGGCCTTTGTAAATTTCAGCTTGTCAATTTCACCACTGCTATCACCACCACACCACTACTATCACCCCTACTACCACACCAATCACCACTATTTCCATCCCCTGTCACCACTACCATCACCCCCACACCGCTATTACCACCCCTATCACCACAACCACCACCCCTATCACCACAACCACCACCCCTATCACCACAACCACCACCCCTATCACCACAACCACCACCCCTATCACCACAACCACCACCCCTATCACCACAACCACCACCCCTATCACCACTATTACCACCACCACAACAACACTCATGTTACCACGAAAACTTCCTTCCTTTCTGACTTTCTTTAACTAGGGTTTTTCTAATATTTGTTTAGTGATCTCTGTTAAGGTCAACACAGCCAACAGCTTCTCCACCACCTCCTCCTCCTCCTCCTCCTCCTCCTCCTCCTCCTCCTCCTCCTTCTCCTCCTCCTCCTCCTCCTCCTCCTCCTCCTCCCTCCTCCTCCTCCTCCTCCTCCTCCTCCTCCTCTTCCTCCTTCTCCTTCTTCTTTCCCTTCGGCTCTTACCAGCGTCCCCTTTCTTCCCTCCTCCCTTCCCCTCGGCTCTTACCCTCTCCCCTCCTTTGTTTCACCTGATGAATAAGACGCGCTAAAAGAGGGGAAAAATCGGGATGCAGTCTTGGCTGTTTCCCCCCTTCGCCTCCCCCTGACCACGTCCCCCCGACCACGTCCCCCGATTGTCTCCCACCTATCCCTGCCTCCTCTCTGTACCTCCCCCGACCACCTCCTCAGACCCCTTTCCTCCACCACCTGCCACCACATATAGATGAGTACGTACGTACACACACACACACACACAGAGCAGATGTTCTGTGTGAGTCATAACACTCTTCAATACGTTAATTGCCACTAGGCAACTGCCAGAGATTTGGAAGGCATCAAATGTAGTTCTGGTATTCGAGAAAGGGGACAAGCAGGTAGTGTTAAACTACAGACAGGTGTCACTGACATGCATATTATACACGGGCTTTCTATATAGTATGCCACTGATGTCAGCTATGGTCTGTATAAGTTGTATCACGTACTTGTGGAAATAAAGTGTGGTGGAGCACCTAGAAAGGAGTGGGTTTATAAACGACAACCAGCACCGCTTTAGAGAGGGTAAATTCTGTCTCACAGACTTACTGGAGTTCTACATGGTAACATATGTGAGGCAGGAGAGTCAGGTATGGGTATATTTCATATTTTTCGACTATAGGAAGATTTTTTACATAATATCGCACAAGAGATTAGAACAAAAGCTAGAGGAGCAGGCATCGGATCAAGGAACATCGGATCAGGAAGGAAACAATGATTTTCCGAGATGTGGGAATGGTTGCGAGTGATGAATGGGGTTCCACAAGCATCAGTAGTAGGACCGGTACTATTTCTTGTATACGTGAACGGCATGACGGAAGGGATGGGATCGGAGGCATGTCTGTTCGCAGATGTGAAACTAATCAAGAGAATACAAACAGGTGAAAACCAAGAAAGACTACAAATGGATATGGACAGGCTGTAGGTCTGGTCTGACAAGTGGCTACTGAGATTTAACCACAGCAAGTGCAAAAGTATATGATAATGGGGACAAAGGCCGCAAACCTCACTCAAGGAGGACCTTGGGGGTAAATATCGTACCGAGCATATCACCTGAGGCGAGCATCATCCGAATAACTGCTGCAACAAATGAGCGTCTGACAAATCAGGCCCATATTGAAGTACACAACACCAGTATGGAACTTACATGAGACTTGTCCCGGAGCTAAGTGAGTATGTCCTGTGAAGAGAGATTAAAGGAACTGAACCTGTTGACATTAGAGGAAAGAAGGACAAGGGGTGATATGATAATAACGTACAAAATACTGAGAGGCATTGATAGGGTGGACAGGGACAGAGTGTTAGAGACAGGAAACAGGAAGACAAGGGCACAGCTAAATGTTGAAAACACAATTGAATCACAGGGATGGTAGGAAGTATTTCTTCAGGATAATGTCAGGAGTGGAATCCCCCTGGACAGCGGAGTGGTAGAGGCTGAGTCCATACATAGCTTTAAAGAGAGGTACGATAAAGCTCTAGAAGCCAGGAAAGTGTGAACTCTATAGCGGCCAGCGAAGAGGTGGGGCCAGGAGCTAAGAATCCATCCCTGCAACTGCAAATAGGCGAGTACATACTGTATAGGTGAGTACATACACAGGGTGAGTACATCAATGGAGACGTGTTAGAGGCAAACTCCATACATAGTTTTAAGAGAAGGTACGATAGGGTCCATGAGGCTAAGATCTTGGGAGTGAATATGGCAAGAGACACGTTGAGAAGCGGGTTCAGGAGCTAAGATTAAGCCAAGCATATATAGGCGAATACACACACACGCATATATATATATATATATATATATATATATATATATATATATATATATATATATATATATATATATATATATATATATATATATAGTATCCCCGTGGTTGTTTGCATATATATAGTATATACATGATCCCTACGGGTTTGATGCTTCCCCGTGAAAATGATAAAAACCGATCATCTGTAATTAGCGGGTAATTAGCTAGTTAGTCAAGTGCTGAGAGCTCCACCACCCAGCACTACCACGTCTCCAATTTCCTGAATCACGTTACAAGATCAACATTGCTTCCAGATTTCTCTACTATTTCCCATGCATTGTAAATTTAATTGTAAATTATTAATAAATTAAAAAAAATTAACCAGTATTTTTAGGCTTAGGTAAGAGAGAGAGAGAGAGAGAGAGAGAGAGAGAGAGAGAGAGAGAGAGAGAGAGAGAGAGAGAGAGAGAGAGAGAGAGAGAGAGAAGCACCAGTGCAGAGGTGCAAGTTTCTCAGTGTGTATATACACCGAGTTTCCTTTAATTTTTAATTTAGGCCTTAAAGTATTCTTGACTGGTAGTAAACAAGTTGCACGTAGCCTTAATAACCCTCGGGTAGTCGACAGACTTAATAAACTAACCAATCAATCAGACAGTGCAACACACAAAGGCGGATGTCTCTCATTTTATGTATACTAATAGTTTACTTTAACCTCCCATTTCTGGGATTAAACTATTCCTGATTGGTGAGGTGAAATATTGTCTGAATAACCATTTGAGTTGTCAATAGGTTTTAAGCTCATTTTAACCAATTAAACATCAGTCAACAACTGCCACAGAGAGAATCACACGTGTCAGTGGTGCTACTGACCGTCATACTGTCATGGTGACCACAACAGTGAAGACACGTTCACCATCATTTTTAAAGGGGTGAACCGTTAAGCCAGCGGAAGGCCTTAATCATATGACCAAAGACTCCAGCTGTGGGTCATCACATGACCAAGACCCGCGTCAGGAAACACTTGTCCTGTTTCCTGACGTGTTTCACCTAACGTTCATCGGTGTGATTTTAATGTTTTCGTGATGGGTGAGTGTGTGTGTGTGATTGTGCGATCAGTCGACTTCACTACTAAACTTCATGAACTGTCAGTGGGATTTTGAACTCTGAAACCTTACCTAGTGCTTGCTTGCGCGGGTGTTCCATGCTTCCTATACCTCCATCGTGGCTTGTTTCTAGTGAATATAGTAGGAAATTTAAGCGAAGTAGAGAGCGGTAAACAGCAGCTGTTGAAAACTGCAAACTAAACTTACTATGCACTACCAGATATATTTAGTAAATTTCCTAAAATTGCTTGTTAACAGGTAAGTGAACTGTAGATATAAATCCAGATGTACTCCTGTTAACTTTTTGGGGGCATAGTTCCTAGGCCTTGTGTGTATCCATATGCTCTTGAGCTACCATAAAAAGGATGGTTATGGAGTGCACAACTAGCCACTTCGGTGACATGAATTTAAATAGCAGTCAAGGCAAAGGAGGATAAAAACATTATGTATGATATGATGATTTATCTAGACACCTGAAAAAAATTTAGAAACGAAAGAGCATTTATACTTGAAATGCTTTAAAGTAAAAGCATTTCTTTCCCAGACAATGTGTCATTATTTTTAGAAGAATTTAACGTGTAAGAAGACAGAAGCATAAAGGAGATAATGTATGTACGTATTTGCATATTTACAGGAGACTGGTGGCCCAACTATATATGTGATCACAGCAAGGGAGTATAGAATAAGTAGTATGTACTGTAGAAACGTGTGTTTTTGTAAAGGATGATACCTTCAACCATCCCTACACTACAATGGGACTACCCAGTAAAATCCAAGCCTATCGTGACCTTATCTAACTTAGTACATAGAATGAAGAAGTAAATAGGGAATTCGTAGACCTTCAAACTGACACAGATTGAGGCATTCTCACAGCACACGTCTCACAGTTAAGTGTTCCCCAGGTCACTTAAGAGTAGAAGAGTCACACAAACACATACAGGGATGTTAGAAAATGATTCTTTAGCCTTAGAGTGGTCGGGGAGTGGAATGACCTAGACAGCGAAGTGGTAGACTGGGATTCACGTAGAGAGGAAATTGCCGCTACTGATGGCTAGTAGCGGCAAGCAGAAGTGTGGAGTCAGAAGCCGAGACTCGACCCCATCAACTACAATTAGATAAGTACACACAAGCGCAAACACACTCATGTTTACATATACGTTCACGTATACACAGTATACAAATACGTACACAAGTACACCCAGGTAGGAGACACTGTGCTTGTGTTGGGAATGAACACGTATGTATCGTATATGTGCGTATGCATGTGTGTATGGGTGTACATGTGTATGTGCAGGTATATATATATATATATATATATATATATATATATATATATATATATGTAACACCCATGAACACACACAACCACATAGTGCCTCCCACCTCGCAGCAGCAGCAAGAACTAACAGATAACGCCAAATAAGGAAGAGCAGCACCATTTAACAGGGTTGAAGAGCTTCAAGTAAAACAAACCTTCAAGGAATTCTAATTAATGCGCCCTTAAAAACATAACCGGGGCCAAACTATGGCACATCGGAATACAATAGAGCGAAACCAAAATTAAACATAAAGAAGCGGAGTAATCGATGCCCCGACAGAAAGGTTAATTACAAATTCCGAGGCGATTTTTGCCCTTCCACGTTTCGCTCACCTGCAGTTTGAGGGAGGCGCCGTTCTTGAAAATTTGTCATGGGGAAAATGAGATGAAGATCGACGGAATGTCTGAAGTTCTCTGGAGTGGATCGGGGGTTTTTGGGAGGGGAGGGGGGGAAGAGGAAGGGGTAGGGGGGTAGCACGCGGCCCTCGAAATTTCTGTTTATTATCAGAGGGAAATGTATTATGCAGACGAGGAGGTTTCATTTGTGTATTGTGTCGCTCTCACTCTGTCTCTGTCTCTGTCTCTGTCTCTGTCTCTCTCTCTCTCTCTCTCTCTCTCTCTCTCTCTCTCTCTCTCTCTCTCTCTCTCTCTCTCTCTTACTACTGTATCTACGCTCCTTTGCGTTTACTTCCTCCTCTGTCCCACCCTCCTCTTCCAGCTCTTCTATTTATCTACCTATCGCTCCCTTTCTTTTAGCCACTCTTTATTCGGCCCCCTCCCCTCTCTCATAACCCCCAAACTCTCCCCCCTCCTCCTCCTTCCGTTTTCTTCTGTCTCCTTCTCGGGCAATTCTAAATCAGCCTCTTCACCCACTGTGCAATAATCGCCCTTTGAACTCGCTCATAACTAACCTCACTGAAAGAGAAAAGGCAAAATGGTGTCGTATAGTTGCTTTTATGAAGGTCGGCTCGCCACTGCAGGTTGTAAGAATGTAAACAGGTGAGGATCGCGGTACATTGTTTACCTGGGAGGGAGGGAGGGAGGGAGGGAGGGAGGGCAGGGTGCTTAGCAACGTTTGTACCTCCGTGCAGATTACTTTCTCTCTCTCTCTCTCTCTCTCTCTCCTCTCTCTCTCTCTCTCTCTCTCTCTCTCTCTCTCTCTCTCTCTCTCTCTCTCTCTCTCTCTCTCTATCACATACACATCCCTCCCACCTATATATTATAGGGAACATTGCGAAATATAACTGGATAGGTGGTTAGGGATACCTGTATTGTGAGATGCACTGGGATATGAGACTAAGGATACCTCCCTCACCCTCTTTAATCTATTGAACCACATCAAGTTCTATAACACACACACACACACACACACACACACACACACACACACACACACACACACACACACACATATATATATATATATATATATATATATATATATATATTATTTTTATTTTTTATTAACACATCGGCCGATTCCCACCAAGGCAGGGTGGCGAAAAAGAAAAACTTTCATCATCATTCACTCCATCACTGTCTTGCCAGAAGGGTGCTTTACACTACAGTTATAAAACTGCAACATTAACACCCTCCTTTAGAGTGCCGGCACTGTACTTCCCATCTCCAGAACTCAAGTCCGGCCTGCCGGTTTCCTGAATCCTTCATAAATGTTACTTTGCTCACACTCCAACAGCACGTCAAGTATTAAAAACCATATGCCTCCATTCACTCCTATCAAATACGCTCACACATGCTTGCTGGAAGTCCAAGCCCTCGCACACAAAACTTCCTTTACCCCTCCCTCCAACCTTTCCTAGGCCGACCCCTACCCGCCTTCCCTCCACTACAGATTTATACACCTCGAAGTCACTCTGTCTCGTTCCATTCTCTCTACATGTCCAAACCACCTCAACAACCCCTCCTCAGCTCTCTGGACAATCGTTTTGGTAATCCCGCACCTCCTCCTAATTTCCAAACTCCGAATTCTCTGCATTATATTCACACACACATTGACCTCAGACATGACATCTCCACTGCCTCCAGCCTTCTCCTCGTTGCAACATTGATCACCCATGCTTCACACCCATATAAGAGCGTTGGTATAACTATACTCTCATACATTCACCTTTTACTTCCATGGACGAGGTTCTTTGTCTCCACAGACTCCGAGTGCTCCACTCACCCTTTTCCCTCATCAATTCTATGATTCACCTCATCCTTCATAGACCCATCCGCCGACATGTCCACTCCCAAATATCTGAATACATTCACCTCCTCCATACTCTCTCCTCCAATCTGATATCCAATCTTTCGTCACCTATTCTTTTTGTTATCCTCATCACCTTACTCTTTCCTATATTCACTTTCAATTTTCTTCTTTTACACACCCTACCAAATTCATCCACCAACCTCTGCAGCTTCTCTTCAGAATCTCCCAAAAGCACAGTGTCATCAGCAAAAGCAACTGTGACAGCTCCCACTTTGTATTTGCTTCTTTATCTTTTAGCCCAACACCTCTTGCCAAGACCCTCGCATTCACTCTCTTACAACCCCATCTATAAATATATTGAACAACCACGGTGACATCACACATCCTTGTCTAAGGCCCACTTTTACTGGGAAATAGTCCCTTCCCTCCTACACACTCTAACCTGAGCCTCACTATCCTCATAAAAACTCTTCACTGCTTTCAGTAACCTTCCTCCTATTCCATACACCTGCAACATCTGCCACATTGCCCCCTATCTACCCTATCATACGCCTTTTCCAAATCCATAAATGCCACAAAAACATCTTTACTCTTAATTCTTTCAATAATAACTCTACCATACACTTTACCAGGTACACTCAACAGACTTATTCCCTATAATTTTTGCACTCTCTTTTGTCCCCTTTGCCTTTATACAAAGGAACAATACACGCTCTCTGCCAATCCCTAGGTACCTTACCCTCTTCCATACATTTATTAAATAATAGCACCAAACACTCCAAAATTATATCCCCACCTGCTTTTAACATTTCTATCTTTATCCCATCAATCCAGCTGCCTTACCCCTTTCATTCTACCCACTGCCTCACGAACTTCCCCTACACCCACAACTGGCTCTTCCACACTCCTACAAAATGTTATTCCTCCTTGCCCTACACACGAAATCACAGCTTCCTGTCTTCATCAACATTTAACAAATCCTCAAAATATTCTCTCCATCTTCCCGATACCTCTAACTCTCCATTTAATAACTCTCTCTCCTATTTTTAACTGTCAAATCCATTTGTTCTCTAGGCTTCCTCAACTTATTAATCTCATTCCAAAACTTTTCTTATTTTCAACAAAATTTGCTGATAACATCTCGCCCACTCTCTCATCTGCTCTCTTTTACATTGCTTCACCACTCTTTTAACCTCTCTTTTTCTCTCCATATACTCTTCCCTCCTTGCATCACTTCTACTTTGTAAAACCTCTCATATGCTAACTTTTTCTCCTTACTACTCTTTTTACATCATCATTCCACCAATCGCTCCTCTTCCCTCCCGCACCCACTCGCCTGTAACCACAAACTTCTGCTGAACACTCTAACACTACATTTTTAAATCTACCCCATACATTTTCGACCCCATTGCCTACACTCTCACTAGCCCATCTATCCTCCAATAGTTGTTTATATCTTACCCTAACTGCCTCCTCTTTTAGTTTATAAACCTTCACCTCTTTTTACTTACTGATTCTATTTTCCTTGTATCCCATCTACCTTTTACTCCCACTGTAGTTATAACTAAAAAGTGATCTGATATATCTGTAGCCCTCTATAAACATGTACATCCTGAAGTCTACTCAACAGTCTTTTATCTACCAATACATAGTCCAACAAACTACTGTCATTACGCCCTACATCATATCTTGTATACTTATTTATCCTCTTTTTCTTAAAATATGTATTACCTATAACTAAACCCCTTTCTATACAAAGTTCAATCAAAGGGCTCCCATTATCATTTACACCTGGCACCCCAAACTTACCTACTACACCCTCTCTGCATGTTTCTCCCACTTTAGCATTTAGGTCCCCTACCACAATTACTCTCTCATTTGGTTCAAAAGTTCCTATACATTCGCTTAACATCTCCCAAAATCTCTCTCTCCTCTACACTCCTCTCTTCTCCAGGTGCATACACGCTTATTATGACCCACTTTTCGCATCCGACCCTTATTTTAATCCACATAATCCTTGAATTTACACATTTATATTCCCTCTTTTCCTTCCATAACTGATCCTTCAACATTATTGCTACCCTTCCTTAGCTCTAACTCTCTCAGATACTCCTGACTTAATCCCATTTATTTCTCCCCACTGAAACTCGCCTACCCCTTCAGCTTTGTTTCGCTTAGGGCCAGGACATCCAACTTCTTTTCATTCATAACATCGGCAATCATCTCTTTCTTATCATCCGCACTACATCCACGCACATTCAGACAACCCAATTTTATAAAGTTTTTCTTCTTCTCGTTTTTAGTAGATTTGTACAGGAGAAGGGGTTACTAGCCCATTGCTCCGGCATCTTAGTCGCCTCATACGACACGCATGGCTTACGGAGGAAAGATTTTCCACTTCCCCATGGA
This sequence comes from Cherax destructor, assembly GCA_009830355.1. NCBI lineage: Eukaryota > Metazoa > Arthropoda > Malacostraca > Decapoda > Parastacidae > Cherax > Cherax destructor. The sequence goes on from WNWK01000281.1 coordinate 576,944, forward strand.
CAATAGAGAAAATAAAGGAACAAGAGCTATTAAGAAAAGAAGAAAACCTAGATGTGTGTATGTATATATATGCATGTGATGCCAGTAGTGTGACCTAAAGTGTAAGTAGAAGTAGCTAGATATACCTGTTATCCAGCGTGTTTATGAGACAGAAAAAGACACCAGCAATCCTACCATCATGTAAAACAGTTTCAGGTTTCTGTTTCACAGTCACCTGGCAGGACGGTAGTACTCCCTGGGTGGTTGCTGTCTACCAACCTACTACCTTATATATATATATATATATATATATATATATATATATATATATATATATATATATATATATATATATATATATATATATATATACTACTGTCCTGCCAAGTGAGTGTAAAACGGAAGCCTGTAATTGTTTTACATGATGGCAGGATTGCTGGTGTCTTTTTCTGTATCATAAACATGCAAGATTTCAGGTACGTCTTGCTATTTCTACTTACATTTAGGTCACACTACACTTTGGGTTTTCTTCTATTTTCTTACTAGTTCTTGTTCTTTTTTATTTCTTCTTATCTCCATGGGGAAGTGGAACAGAATTCTTCCTCCGTAAGTCAAGGTCTCTCCCTCAAACTATCTCCTTCAGACTATAATTCAAACTCCTTCATTCACTTATGCTCCAACTTCTACCTCCAGTTCGTCTTCTCCAATCTCTTCCTCCAACAATCCCCTTCCTGAATTGTTTTCCTCCACCATTCCTTCAGATCTCCTTCTTCCTTCAGAGCTCCTTCCCTCCATCACCACTCCTCCTTCAGAGCTCCTTCCCTCCATCACCACTCCTCCTTCAGAGCTCCTTCCCTCTATCACCTACTCCTCCTTCAGAGCTCCTTCCTCCATCACCACTCCTCCTTCAGAGCTCCTTCCCTCTATCACCACTCCTCCTTCAGAGCTCCTTCCCTCCATCACCACTCCTCCTTCAGAGCTCCTTCCCTCTATCACCACTCCTCCTTCAGAGCTCCTTCCCTCTATCACCACTCCTCCTTCAGAGCTCCTTCCCTCCATCACCACTCCTCCTTCAGAGCTCCTTCCCTCCATCACCACTCCTCCTTCAGAGCTCCTTCCCTCCATCACCACTCCTCCTTCAGAGCTCCTTCCTCTATCACCACTCCTCCTTCAGAGTTCCTTCCCTCCATCACCACTCCTCCTTCAGAGCTCTTCCCTCCATCACACTCCTCCTTCAGAGCTCCTTCCTCCATCACCACTCTCCTTCAGAGCTCTTCCTCCATTACCACTCCTCCTCAGAGTTCCTTCCTCCATCACCACTCCTCCTTCAGAGCTCCTTCCCTCTATCACCACTCCTCCTTCAGAGCTCCTTCCTCCATCACCACTCCTCCTTCAGAGCTCCTTCCTCTATCACCACTCCTCCTTCAGAGCTCCTTCCTCTATCACCACTCCTCCTTCAGAGCTCCTTCCCTCTATCACCACTCCTCCTTCAGAGCTCCTTCCTCCATCACCACTCCTCCTTCAGAGCTCCTTCCTCCATCACCACTCCTCCTTCAGAGCTCCTTCCCTCTATCACCACTCCTCCTTCAGAGCTCCTTCCCTCCATCACCACTCCTCCTTCAGAGCTCCTTCCCTCCATCACCACTCCTCCTTCAGAGCTCCTTCCCTCCATCACCACTCCTCCTTCAGAGCTCCTTCCCTCCATCACCACTCCTCCTTCAGAGCTCCTTCCCTCCATTACCACTCCTCCTTCAGAGCTCCTTCCCTCCATCACCACTCCTCCTTCAGAGCTCCTTCCCTCCAACACCCCTCCTTCAGAGCTCTTTCCCTCCTTCACTTCTTGTCCTCCCTCTCCTCCACTTCGTAATTTCCTCCTCCAACTCTCCTCTTCTGGAGAGTTTATTAACGTCTCCTTTCTCTCATTTACTCATTTGTAGCGCTCCTTTCCTTGCCTCTTGCCCTTACTCTCTCGGCCATGCCTTGCCCCTCTCCGGAGCTTACTTAGGCTTTCCTGTCCTTTACTGCCCTTTCTGCCATTTTTTACCTCGTTTCCTTCCCTTTCTTTTTTCTTTATCACGTTTCTTGTACCTTCCGTGCTCTTGCTTGCTCCTCCCCTCCATATTCCTTTCCCTTTCTTTTGTCCTTCCTTGCTCTCCACTCTCCTTCTCCCTCTCCCCCTCTCTCCATGTATCCCCTCCTTCCCTCTCTACATGTTTCACCCTAATACCCTCTCTCCATGTATCCCCTCTTCCCTCTCTCCATGTATCCCCTCTTCCCTCTCTCTATGTATCCCCTCTTCCCTCTCTCCATGTATCCCCTCTTCCCTCTCTCCATGTATCCCCTCTTCCTCTCTCCATGTATCCCACTCTCTCCATGTATCCCCTTTCCCCTCTCTCCATGTATCCTCTCCCCTTTCTCCATATATCCCCCTCCTCCCCTCTCCATACATTCCCCTCCTTTCCTTCCTTCTCTCCGTGTATTCCCCTTCCTCCATCTATGTTCACCTTTCATTTTCCTCTCCATGTATCGCTCCCCCTCTTCATTCACCTACCTCCTCCCCCTCCATACACCCCTCTCCCTTCCCCTCCACAAACTTCTCTAACTTCCATATACGTACTTTCACTATTTTTCACCTCTGTTATCTGCCCTTCCCTCCGCCCCCGTCCCTACTGATAACCCCCCCACCTCGTCCGTGTACTTGATCAGGACCGAAATGTTTTCTAATGAACTCCTCCTTGTACACCTCTCTATATAATTAATTCAGGTAGCATTCCATGGTGTGGTTACTGGTGTGGTCACTGGTAGTGGGGGCTGTGGTCATGGTGTGGTCACTGGTAGTAGGGGTTGCGATCACTGATGTGGTCATGGTGTGGTCACTGGTAGTGGGGGTTGTGGTCATGTGATCATTGGTAGTAGGGGTTGTGGTCATGGTGTGGTCACTGGTAGTGGGGGTTGTGGTCATGTGATCATTGTTAGTAGGGGTTGTGGTCATGGTGTGGTCATTGTAGTAGGGGTTGTGGTCATGGTGTGGTCACTGGTAGCGGGGGTTGTGGTCATGGTGTGGTCATTGGTAGTGGGGGTTTTGGTCATGGTGTGGTCATGGTGTGGTCATTGGTTGTGGGGGTTTTGGTCATGGTGTGGTCATTGGTTGTGGGGGTTGTGGTCATGGTGTAGTCATTCGTAGTAGGGGTTGTGATCATGGTGTGGTCATTGGTAGTAGGGGTTGTGATCAGGTGTGGTCATTGGTAGGGGGTTGTGGTCATTGGTAGTGGGGTTGTGGTCATGGTGTAGTCATCGTAGTAGAGGTTGTGGTCATGGTGTGGTCATTGGTAGTAGGGTTGTGATCATGGTGGTCATGGTAGGGGTTGTGGTCATTGGTAGTGGGGTTGTGGTCATGGTGTAGTCATTCGTGTAGGGTTGTGATCATGGTGTGGTCATTGGTAGTAGGGGTTGTGATCAGGTGTGTGTCATTGGTAGGGGGTTGTGGTCTTGGTAGTGGGGGTTGTGGTCATGGTGTAGCATTCTAGTAGAGGTTGTGGTCATGGTGTGGCTGGTAGTGGGGTTGTGGTCATTGGTAGTAGGGGTTGTGGTCATGGTGTGGTCATGGTAGTGGGGGTTGTGGTCATGGTGTGGTCATTGGTAGTGGGGGTTGTGGTGATGGTGTGGTCACTGGTAGCGAGGGTTGCGGCAGAGTGCGTGCAGACAAGTTAACTTATGAGGTGTCTCGAGCTAATTATCTTAAACTCAAAACTCACAATTTGTCAGTTGAAATGAACTCAGGCCGTCCCAGTGTGATGTGGGGGGGGGGAAAGAGAAAATAAAGAAGGGATAGTGAGAAGAAGAAAGGAGCGGAGAGTGAGGGGAAAGTGAAGGGAAGAATGGAGGGAAGAGTGAGGGAGCAAAGGAAGGGGCGGGATGAGGAAAGAAATGGGGAAGAGTGAGAGGGGAAATGGTGGAAAAGGGAAAGGGAAAGTGGAGGATGGAGGAGAAAGTGAGAAATAGGGAAGAGACGATAGGGGAGATAAGGGAAGATGTGAGGTGTAAGGGAGAGACGGAAGGAGAGAAGAGGTGAGAGAAATGAAAGGGGAGAAGACGGGTGAAGACGAAGGAAGAGAGAGTCATAAACAGGGTGTGGAACCGGTGCAATTAGAGAATGTTGATGTAACTGAAGAAGGAAATGAGAGGGATATAGAGAGTGTGGAGAGAAGAGAGAGGGGGAAGGAGGAACGATGAGAGACGGAGAGGAAGTAGGGAGGGAAGACGTTATGACAAAATTAGGTACATTATCGGTGTGCTGCTACCCTATTCTGTGTGATAGTTACAAAGTGGGAACCAACACTTGGTAGATTTCCCTGCGGTATGCCATCACTCAGGATGGGTCACATGGTGTTGAAATGTGTCAGCCTGAGCTGACAGACTTCAGTAGTGTCAACCTCAGCTGGCACACTAAAGTAGTGTCAGTCTCATCAACAACAGTAGTGATAATATAAAAGAACCTCAGTATTAAATAATAGTAAAAATAACATGAAAAAAGTAATCTAGTATTAAACAGTAACAGTAGCAACGATAGTATTAAACAGAAATAACACTAGTAGCAACAGTAGAAACAACAATAATAACAATAGTATTTATCAATAGAGGCAACAGTTGCAGTAAAATGATAATGATAAAATTAGTGTTGAGACAGTAGTAACAGTAGCAACAGTAGAAACAACAGTTGTAGTATATTGAGGTATTGTATAAGTATTTTAAAGGTGCTGTATAATCATCGTTGTTTATTGTATTAGTCGAATGTTCACTAAGGTGTTCCGTGGTGAGCAAAGACTACCATTGTCTTTGCAGAAACCGACAAGTGTTAGCTAGTCATGTCTTTTCCGAAGACCCTTAAGAGAGAGGGAGAAAGATAGAGAGAGAAAAAACAATTCTTAATAGTGGCTATACATGAGGTAAGTAGGTGATGAAATCAGCGTCCATATAACTTAGTTTACACATCTCTAATTAAGCTCAGGTATGTTCTAATGAGATGATTTTATAATACAAACATTACATTATTTTTAATTACTGTGTAATGTCGGTTATTCAAACTCTTGTGGGCGTGTTATATATATATATATATATATATATATATATATATATATATATATATATATATATATATATATATATATATATATATGTCGTGCCGATTAGGTAAAACTGGTCAATTAGCAAGAACTCATCTAAAATTAAGTCCTTTCTAAAATTTTCTCTTATACGTTTAAAGATATATTTTTTTCATTTATGTTAATGTAAGAATTTATAATTTTGTACCAAGAGAAACTTTGAAAACCTACCTAACCTTATTACAACAAGCGCAATTTAATTTAGCCTAACCCAAATAAATATATTTTAGATACGTTAACATTAATTTATTAATAAACAAACACAATGAAATATATTTTTTTCGTTATGTTCAGAATGATTTTGGCGAAATTATTGCATACACAAATTTTCACTTGTCTTATATGGCAAGGTGAGCGTTGCTATTTAAGCCAAAATCGCAAGTTTTACCTAATCGGCACGACATATATATATATATATATATATATATATATATATATATAATATAAATATATATATATATAATATAAATATATATATATATAATATAAATATATATATATATATAATATATATAAATATATATATAATATAAATATATATATAATATATATAAATATATATATAATATAAATATATATATATAATATATTTTTTTTTTTATTAACACATCGGCCGATTCCCACCAAGGCAGGGTGGCCCGAAAAAGAAAAACTTTCATCATCATTCACTCCATCACTGTCTTGCCAGAAGGGTGCTTTACACTACAGTTATAAAACTGCAACATTTACACCCCTCCTTCAGAGTGCCGGCACTGTACTTCCCATCTCCAGAACTCAAGTCCGGCCTGCCGGTTTCCCTGAATCCCCTTTATAAATGTTACTTTGCTCACACTCCAACAGCACGTCAAGTATTAAAACCATATGCCTCCATTCACTCCTATCAAATACGCTCACACATGCTTGCTGGAAATCCAAGCCCCAAGTAGGTTGGTAGACAGCAACCACCCAGGGAGGTACTACCGTCCTGCCAGGTGACTGTGAAACAGAAACCTGAAACTGTTTTACATGATGGTAGAATTGCTGGTGTCTTTTTTCTGTCTCATAAACACGCTGGATAACAGGTATATCTAGCTACTTCTACTTACACTTTAGGTCACACTACACTGGCATACACATGCAAAATATACATACACACATCTAGGTTTTTCTTCTTTTTCTTAATAGCTCTTGTTCCTTTTATTTTCTCTATTGTCCATGGGGAAGTGGAAAAAAATCTTTCCTCCGTAAGCCATGCGTGTCGTATGAGGCGACTAAGATGCCGGGAGCAATGGGCTAGTAACCCCTTCTCCTGTACAAATCTACTAAAA